>CAJHQP010013102.1:0-10110 GCA_905132765.1 Moricandia arvensis | reverse complement strand
GCATCATCTTGGTATTTCCGGTAGCCAAAGAAATGTCTCCGCCAGAAAGAGCTGAAAGCTGTTCCAACGGCCAGAATTGCATCGTGGCTGTGAGCGTTGGAGTCCTGGCAGAGGGGAGTATAAACCATCTCCATCAGGGTCTCTTGAGAAGGTTCTTAAACAAAAGACAGAAAAAAAATAAATGAAAAAGAATTAAAAGCCATAGAACCGGTGCTTGTTATGGGTTTTTTAGAATTGGTAAGCACCTTTAGACCATCAACATTGCACGTCCTTGGCAAGTCCCTAAAGATGGGGGAACTACTTTTTATCAAAATTAAGGGAGAGAAGTCGTTAAATAAGGAACGTCCTTACTGCGATTGGTGCACTGTTTGCGGACCCCACGATATGTGGCGGTCCGTAATTGGTTTACTTTTATTTTATTTTTTAAAAAAAAAATGATTTTAAGGATCCCAACCGATAATGATGCTCTTAGAACACTTTTATCCCATGTAAAAAGAGAGTTTCTTATGACTTTTTGTGGTCTGGATCCCACAAAAAGCATAAGAGACAGCTCTTCTAGCTCCAAAATAAGAGACGGTTTTGGGTGCGTTTTTGCACTGTTTGCGAGCCCCACCGACACATGGCGGCCCGCAACTGGATGCTTTTTAATTTTTTTTTTAAATTCCAAAGAAAAATAAAAAAATAAAAAATAAAAAACCCCATTTTGGGTTATTGGGATAATGATGCTCTTAGGTGTTAGTTTCTTTAGTGGATTTCCCTTTTATGTCTCTCTCATCTCTCTCCCATTAATGTCTTTCTCTTTCATCATTGCATAACAAAGTGGTTTTCCCATTAGACTTAAATAAAACTAACTATATTAACAAAGTTCTAAACTTCATAAAATACATAATTAATAATTAAATTAATTATTAGAACCCATCAAGAATTCTAAGCATTGGGCATGCTCTAAGATGGTCAAGATACTCTTGTTGTTCGAAACACATCCATCAAACGAATAGTTGTTTCATTTCCTACATTTATTGTTAGCTATATATAGCTAAACTAAAAAAAAATCATAGAAATTCTTGTCACTTTGGAATTAGTGTAGTTATAATAAGCGTTTTAGCGTGTGACTATATTATGTACTTCAGTTCTGTTAACTAGCTAGAGTTAATTCATTCTACATTATTTCAAAATCCATTTCAAATATATATAATTTGACCTAAATGTTTCCTCAGTGCAAAACTAACGGGTACTTGGATTTTTCAAACTTTTGGTGCTAACTATAAAATAATTACGTGAGTTCTTGAGTCACGAATCTCGACCAAACACATGCCTAAATAAGCAGAACATTGGAAAATCCATTGCGTGAAAATTATGTGAAAATTATATTTATTTCCATGGAATCTGCAACAATTTTTACACAAGTACCGTCAAGATCAACGTACTACGTCAGAAACAAGGCATACATTCAAAGTTATAAGAAAATATTATTTATTTAATTTGCTAACTAAGAGAAACATAATAAAATGTAAAAATAAAAATGTCAGACTACGAAAAATTTTAGTACAATTTATACTCATTGTACGAAAAAGATATTTTATTAAGGACTCAATAATCCTCACCAAGAAACCCACCTCTCTTGTTCTCTCTATCGTAATTATTATTGCTGCCATTATTGTTATAGTTATAATGATCATTACGATTGTAATTATTGTTGTCGTTACTATTACTACCCTCACCAACAAAATCATTACGTTGAACCCTAAACGCATCGTTTTGATGTTCTTCACTCATTTCTTCCTTGGCACTGTGGTGAAACGGAAAGTATCCCGCCTGCGTCGCCGGAGGTACAACAGACGGAAGCTTTGAGAGAAGCGCCTCGAGGCTACTCATCGAAGGCGCTATCTTCATCTCTTGCGGCTGGTGGTGGCTGCCATGGTAGATATGATTTTGGTAATGGTCATGCTGCGACGGAGGAGGAGCTATTCCGGGGAAATGCCACGTGTCAGAAGGAGAAGCGTTGATGAAAGGATAACCAGAAGAAGAAGGATGAGGAAGAAGTACTCCAGGGATGCTTTCGATATAGCTCAGTTTTTTTCTTAGCATCACAACATAGTTCAAATCCTCTATCACCTTTAACAGTACATTTTAAGTATGTACATAAATCATCGTCCATATAAATATATATACAAAGTATGATGGAGAAAGAGAGAGAGAGAGAGACAAACCTTTTTAACAGCTCCTAACTGGACAACACCTTCTCGAACAGAGATCAAGGCAATGGTCTGCAAAACATATATATCTGAATAGTTAAATGTACGATAATGCATTTATCTATGTTGATGTAATAAAGAAAGATACCCCAGTTACAAACATAAAACAAAGATATATACCTTGATACCAGATTGAAATTGAGCTTCCCATGTCCTAGGTAACTGCACAATTACATAAATTTTGATTTGTGTATGGTTAATATAATGCTTACATATATATATATATATATATAAACCTATGTGTGAAATTTGTATATGTAGATACTTTTTTCTTTCTTCTAAGCCGAGAAGACATGCATGTGTGTATATGTAAAGGCCATATACAAGATTTGTATGTAAAGGCGTGTAAATGTATATTAGCATATGCTTACTGAGTCAGCAGAATTGTGCCAAGCAGATAAGAAGTTAATCTCTTGGTCATTAGGTTCTTTGTAAATCCACTTGTGACTGTGATCTGCAGCTACTTTTCCTATCAACCTGCACAAAGTTTTATAAGACTTCAATCATTAGAAAGAATAATTAAATTAATTAATTATTATTAGAATAATACTACTTTATTTAGTTGACAATGATTAATTAAATACTCCCTTTGCCAAACAATGATTAAATTATTGTTCGATCAAAAACATTTTGCACACTATCCTCAAAACTTTTAAAGAAGTTATGGATCATAAGTTTTAGATTAAATAGATGAACACTGATTTATAACTTTCTAAAACCAACTTATTTGCATATACATACATATGGAACTCAGTAAGAAAAATAGGTATTGAAATAGTATGGAGGTCCAAGAAAACCCAGTTAACTAAAAAAGTGAAACCCAAAAGGGAGAAAATACTAAATGAAAATTAGAAAATGAAAAAAAAAAATTAGTAGACAAAATTGATTAACTTTTACTGATAAAAAATATATTCATATATGTGAGAATATATTATCCTCACATACCCTTCTCCATAGTTGTAGATTTCATGAGACATTTTGAAGAATAACTCAGGCTGAATCCCTTGATATTGCTGGTAATCCGTCGAACCACAACCGTCGCCGCTACACTCTCCGGAGCTAACTTCCCTGGCAGAAGCTGCAAAGTTGCAAAACCCATCTTCCCAAACCAAGATCCTGTAATAAATAATACTAGGTGATTACCCGCGCGCATGCACGGGGTGAAACGTATATATTAATAACTATTAAATATCAACTTTTATTGTCCAAACTATGTCATAAGTCTCCAAACATATGATCATGGACCGTCAATATAAAGTTGATTATAAGGTCATATTTGTTGATATTTTTTAAACCTATATAATTTACATTGAGCTTCAATAATATTATCTAATTGTTATAGTTCACCATCTCACTTCGATATGAAGAATCGTAATTTTAAAATGATATGATTAAATAACATTAGAGATACGTGCTTGCGCCGAATAAACATTAATTATGTATACAAATTATTTATAAATATTATTATTTATTTTTGTTAATTTACATATTATACAATAATAAATATATTGAATAATTGAGTTGATAAAAATCAAAATAAATCATTTACTTATAAAATTAAATGATATTGACATAGATATATATTATACATATGAATATTTATTTATTGAAATTTGGTACTCATATGATTTTATTAACATTTTTATATTTGCTATAACAAAAATAATATTTTTACTAATATGAATATTTATTTATCGGGCTTCCAACTCAATTTAAATTTTGAAATTAACATTTTATGTATTTTTAATATGATATATATATTAATTTAAATGATATTGAAATAAATATATATATATATATATATATATATATATTTATATATATATATATATATTTATATATATAATTTGAATATATATACTAAATAAGATTTAATATTTATATGATTTTATGATCATTTGTATCTTGTTAAAATAAAAAAATTAAACCATTAATCAAAAAATTTCAACATAGACTTTTAGCAGTCTTGATAATTTATATTAAACAAACTCAAAATATAGCATATAAGTAAAAAAAAAAATTATTACATAGTTATGTGATTGTTAAATTTATTTTAAAAATGTAAAATTGAAAAAATGATGGAAGATACATAAATTGTTATCAGATCGTATATTAATATGTTGTAATAACATGTGACTATCGAAATATGTTGTAATCAAACGTGACTACCAAGATATGTTGTAATGTTCCATATAAGTATATAATTAACATATATGTATTTTATATGATATATATTTTAATTTAAACAATATTAAAATACATATATATATTATTTAATCTGAATATATATATATTAAATAAAACTTCATATTCATATGATTTTATGATTACTTGTATATTTCTATAACAAAACATTAATTATGGAAAAAGTACTAATACTTTTGGAATTGTGCATCAATTATTTTTGTATCTTTTTCATATTTCTATTGTTCTCATAAAATTTTCATTGTAAGGATTTTAACTGTTTTAATAATTTATAGTCGTTTTGAAAAATTCAAAATATAATATATAATAAAAAAATCTAGATTTTTATTACATGGTTAATATGATGTTTAATATTTTTAATAACATAAATTAAACAAAATTGATGAAGGATACAAAAAATATTAACAAATATTTATTATGCAAAACATTAATTGTCACATATATGTTAATCATATTAGATAATTTCGTAGCTATTAATTAAGGAAAGAATGTAAAATATCCTTTTATCGACTACTAATCAATATGCATGTTAATTTAATAAAAGTATAATTTTTATTTTGAAAGACCAACTATATATATATATATATATATATATAATTTGAATATATATTAAATGAGATTTAATATTTATATGATTTTATGATCATTTGTATCTTTTTACAATAAAAAAGTTAAAGCATTGATAAAAAAAATTCAACGTACATTTTTAGAAGTATTAGTAATTTATATTAAACAAACTCAAAATATAGCATACAAGTAAAAATCTTATTTTTTATTAAATACTTATGTGATTGTTAAATTTATTTTAAGAATATAAAATTGAAAAAAATGATGGAAAATACATAAATTGTTATCAGATCGTATATTAATATGTTGTAATGACATGTGACTATCGAAATATGTTGTAATCAAACGTGGCTACCAAAATATGTTGTAATATTCCATCTAAGTATATAATTAACATATATGATATATAGTTTGATTTAAACAATATTAAAGTACATATGTATATAAATTTAATATGAATATCTGTTAGATGAAACTTTATATTCATATGATTATTTGTATCTTTTTATAACAAAACATTAATTATGGAAAAGTGCTAATAGTTTTGGAATTATACATCAGTTAGTTTTGTATCTTTTTCTATATTTTCATTGTTCTCAGAAAATTTTTATTGCAAAGATTTTAAAGGTTTTAATAATTTATAGTCGTTTTAAAAAATTCAAAATATAACATATAAGAAAAAAAATCTAGATTTTCTATTACATAATTAATTTGATTGTTTAATATTTTTAATAAAATAAATTAAACAAAAATGACGAAGGATACAAAAAATATTATCAAATCTATATTATTCATAACATTAATTGTCACATATATGCTAATCATATTAGGTAATTTCGTAGCTTTTATTTAAGGAAAGAATGTAAAATATCTTTTTATGCACTACTAATCAATATACTACTAATCAATATGCATGTTAATTTAATAAAAGTATAATCTATTTTAGATGGACCAACTTTTTCCTAAGGATTCTGAAAGTCATTCTGGTGATGACACGTGGCTACAATTTAAAGTTGTAATGCTCCAGAATTAATATATAGGGGATACAACTTATTGGTAATTATATACACTAAGAATCGTTATATCTATAATAGTTTGGATATGTGGTTTAACTGGTACCAGTTTCTCCGGTTCCCTCTGGATCTATCATAAGCTCCTTGACCATCCCATCTACTTGTAAACAGCACCAAATGATAAGAACATATTTATCATTCAAACAAATATCTGTTTTCCTAACGAAAGTACACATATACTTTTGTAACATAAGCTTAAGAACCAAAGAATAGTACATAAAATGCAGATAGAAATCAAAGGAAAATAATAAAATTGTAAAAGAAGAAAAAAAGAGTTTTAGAAATTTTAATCATAAGCTTACTTAGGGGGAGGATAGTTTCTGGGTAAGATTCTCCAAAAAACTGCATAAACCCATTGGGAATTCTCGTCGATGCATAAGCTTCTTAGTGTGTGTTGAAGAAGATGAGTCACAGCGAATGGATTTAGATGTTCCATTTATTCTAATTTTAAGTTTTTTTGGGTTCTTTTTTCTTTGTCTGTGTTTGGTTATAAAGTCTTCCTTTAGATAGAAGAAGGTAGAAAACCTTCACCATCTATCCTCCTTTATATAATAAGCTTATAGATCCATCCCCAAAGCATCTTTTTATTATTATGTTAAAGTTTGGATGGGGATAAGAAATTAAATTATTTACCCCTTTGGCTTTTGGTCGTGTATATAGCCATTTACTTAAGATCATTTAATTCTTGTTTATTTATTTTCCAAGTAAAAGTCACATTTTTTTCTGACGCCTGTAAAACTGAAGCAGACCTGATACCTTAGAAAATATTTATTTATTAGTTGCAGTTAAGTTTTTTAATGTTTTTATTGCAGTGCGTACAATCACCGTGATGATACTTCCTTGTTTAACCAAAAAATTAATAAACCATCTATTTTACAAATAACATTGTTGCACTTAAATTTATTTAATTAATACTCATGTTCATATTTTTTATTTAGTATCTAATATATTAAAACAGAGTCCTATTTGAAAATTACCTTGGCATGTTTTTTTTGGACTTATTGAAAAATGTTGTGACTTATCTATTAACTAACATCTATATTAATAAAAATCAAGTACAAAATTGGAATGTTTGGAAACATAAATAGTAGACTAAAGGAAAAATGTTTGGAAACATGGATAGCAGATTAAATATTTTCTTCTATTTACACATTTAGTCATCTCATTTTTTATTTATTTACAGATTCTTCCAATATCACTTAAAATAATATATTTAAATTAATTAATTTCAATGGGTTGTTATTTCTTTGCCGTAAAAAAACAATCTCGAAATATATAGTGTATGTTATATAAAACTATCTATAAATATATTATTAATTTATTTATTTTAGTAAAATATAAAAGAATCTAACAAAATTTTACTTAAAAATTTAAATATTTTTATAAAATTATACATTAATAAATTTCGTGATTAGTAATATAATATTATTATAAATTATTTTAACTAAGTTTTTATTATAAAACAGGAAAATAAAATTCTACACTATTTTTTAATAAATTCTATAAATATATTCTCTATTATATAAAAATAGCAGTGTTACATTAGTTAAATATGGTAAAATTATAATAAATAGTTAAATTAACAAATTTTAAAATTTTATCTACTATTAACAAATAGTAATTAGACCATTTCAAAAAATAGTTAATATGACATATTTAATTATTTACATTAATAATAAACCAACTACGGATTTGAATTTTGTTTTTTAATTATAACAAAATCTGTTGAGAAAGAATCTAACAAAATCTTACTTAAGAATTTAAATATTTTTATAAAATAGTACATTAATAAATTTCATAATTGGTTATATAATATTATCATAAATCAATGTTAACTAAAATTTTATTATAAACAAGAAAATAAAAATTCTACTATTTTTTTATAAATTATATAAATAAACTCTGGATTATATGAAAATAGAAGTGTTATATGAATTAAATATGATAAAATAATATTAAATAGGTAAATTAACAAATTTTAAATTCTAAAGTTTTTCATATAAATAAATCATCATTCATCATTAAAATAGGCTAAAATTCATAAACTGTATAATAGCTTTATACAAAATAAATATTAGATATTAGATATAATAGATTTTTTGAACAATCACTATTTTGATAATCATCAATTAGGAACCAAATAAAATAGTCTATTTTTGAACCTATAAGATTTTGAATTTAAATATATTAGATATAGATATAATAAATTTTTTAAACAATCACGATTTTAATAATCAATCAATTAATAACCAAATTTTTTTTTCAGAATATTCATCAACTCATTATACCATATTTATAATTTGATAACATAATTTTCAATCCTTCTAAAACGTGTGCAACACTCATCCATATTTTGGGTATATAAATTTGGTACATTAATAATAAACCAACTAGAATTTTTATTTTTTTAATTATAACAAAATCTGTTGAAAAAGAATCTAACAAAATTTTACTTAAAAATTTAAATATTTTTATAAACTTATAAATTAATAAATTTCATGATTAGTAATATAATATTATTATAAATCAATTTAACTAAGTTTTTATTATAAAACAGGAAAATAAAATTCTACACTATTTTTTCATAAATTCTATAAATATATTCTCTATTATATAAAAATAGCATTGTTACATTAGTTAAATATGGTAAAATTATATTAAACAGGTAAATTAAAAAAAATTAAAAATTTATGTACTATTAACAAATAGTAATTAGACCATTTCAAAAATTAGTTAATATGACATATTTAATTATTTACATTAATAATAAACCAAATAAATATTTGAATTTTATTTTTTAATTATGAAAAAAATCTGTTGAGAAATAATCTAACAAAATCTTACTTAAGAATTTAAATATTTTTATAAAATAATACATTAATAAATTTCGTAATTAGTTATATAATATTATTATAAATCAATGTTAACTAAAATTTTATTATAAACAAGAAAATAAAAATTCTACTATTTTTTATAAATTCTATAAATAAACTCTGGATTATATGAAAATAGAAGTGTTACATGAATTACATATGATAAAATTATATTAAATAGGTAAATTAACAAATTTTAAATTCTAAAGTTTTTCATTTAAATAAATCATCATTCATTAAAATAGGCTAAAATTCATAAACTGTATAATAGCTTTATACAAAATAAATGTATTAACATATGTTAAACTTATATATCTACAATTTTTTATTAATATTGAAACTTTCAACAATATATTGTTTTAAAATGATTGTATACAAAAATATAATAATATATAATAAACTTTAATTCATATATTATTTTTTTTTTAAAATGTCAATAGAAAACTATGGTATTTTAGCAACTCACTTAAGATATTAATGACAAATCAAATTTTAATTTTAAATTTATTTTTGTCTTAATTATAAAAATATGTTGGGAATTTTCTTTTAAATAGTACCAAAATTTAAATATCTTATGTATAAAATAATAGATTAGATGTAGTAACAAAAAAATTCAAAATTAATTTTTAATAAAATAATATGATAGATACTACTATGTATAAAATTTACTAAAAATAGGTCTATATTATTTTAAAAAAAAACAATGTTTTTACTTATAAATTCCGTAAAACATTAAAATGATATATGTTAAAGTATATTTTCTTATACATATTAAATAGATTTCTTTTAAGTAATATAAATAAATAAAATTTAAAATATATTATATGCAAAATGTATAAATTAAAGAAAAAAACATATTTTGAAAAAGATTATTTATTTGAATATTTCATATGGTTATTTTATTGTATTTCAACTCGAAAATATATTAGTAAGTAAATAAAAATTAATAATAAATTAAAATGTTTTAAACAAATCACTATATATTAATAATTTTGAGGAAGAAATATAAAAAAATTATAGAGTTACACAATGTATAGCACTAAATTAAAAATTATATAATTAAAATATTTGTAGTAATATCAAATACATTTATAAAATAGAAAAATATCCGCACGGACGTGCGGGTTAAAATCTAGT
>CAJHQP010013101.1:0-10113 GCA_905132765.1 Moricandia arvensis | reverse complement strand
GTTAGAGAGTAGAGGAATGCTGCTTTCTTCGACTGAGCTGTATATAAGCGAAAACAGATACAAGGTAATATATACACTTGCGGAGAAGCATTACCCATACTCCATGCAAGATATGCCATTATGGCGTCGGCCATGAAATGGCTCGGGCACTTAATGGCTGAAGAAAAGAACTATATTATTGTCAATTTGTATTTATAAACATAACTAGCGGTTGCGCCCGCTGGCACTACGGGCGAGATATAATTTATTTATGATCTAGGTTATTATTTTTACATGATTTTGCTGGTTTATGTCTTTAGGATTTGCATCCTTGTATGCTGTATGTATGTTTAAAAATTAGTGAGTTTTGAAGCGAGTACGTTTGGTTGACCTATATGCAAGTTCTTCTAGTGATGGCATGTATTATCCTAGGTTGCTTAAAAGCTGCTTCTGCGCTCATCTTTTTTGTAACGCGTGTTATTAATTGGATTTGTGCATCATGTTTGAGGCTGTCTTAACTGGAAATAAAGTTGTATGTATCTGTAACTTTTTTGGTGTGCGATGGTGTGAGTAGTTTAGCCTTTTCTATTCCAAACAATCTTCAAGTCTTAACTTCTAATACTCATATATTTGAGATCTAACAATCTTACATACTTTGATTTGTAGGTTTTGTTAGTATTTATTATAGAGATGTTCAGTCTAGATTTTGAATTTTACCAGATATTTTGGATATTAGTAAAAATTAGCAACTATAAATAAAACATAGATACTAAATTTGATTTGCGTTTTGGTTTACCATATGCCGCTGAGTATTCGATCTATTAATTTATATACGCAAAAACAATAATATATATTTAGCTTGTATAGTGTTTTATGAATTAGATATCAGTTTACTAGAAACATAGATATATATTATACAGCTTTACGTAAGAATATGTTTCTGTTTCTCTCTAGCTATATAGAAGGACTTAATATCAATAATTAATCAGCTTCATGAATTAAAATTAATAAATTCATAATATGTGTGTATATAAATAATACTTAGCACAAAATAATTTGTCAGCCAAAAAAATATCTTTACTTAGCTAGTCCGATAAAAGTGATTTCAAACTTAAAAATCTCATAAATGGCGTAAATCAACATTTTAAATATGAAGATCATATCATAAAAATTATATATTTTATTAATTATATTATATAAGTTAAATGTTGTTATACTACTATATTTAATAAATCACAGTGTTTTAATGTTTTGGACACGTGTCGCGTTGTGAGGAGAAGACTTTTTGACATGGAATCCCATGTGACAATCTCAAAAGAGCTTAAATTTTTTGTTTAGTTTTAAAGGGTTTGGTTCTATTATGTGTTGATCATTATTTTTTTGTTATCTTTTTATTTTCTTATCTGTTTTTTTGGTTGAATTTGTTTGTTGTAAAATGGTCAAGTATTAATTTTGTTCAGTTGACTAATTTTTTTAATACGATTATTGTGATTGTTTGAATAAGTTTATGTTCTATTTGTATTCTGTCGTATATTTTTCTAATTTGTTTATTTTGTATAAGTCATTTAGTTGCACTTCTTTCTTTTTTGTTTTTTGTTATTTTATTTGATATTGTGTCTCTTGTTAAACTCTTGAGGTATATATATTTTTTCTTATCAATATTTCAATTACATTTAAGATTTTTAAGTTAGTAAGTAATGAATTTTATTCTTCACAATTATTTAGATATAATAACTTTAGATCTTATATTCACATAACTTATGACATTCTAACCAAGGCGTTGGGAATAATTAAGGCGTTGGAAATAATCAAGGCGTTGTAAACAAATGAACATAAAATATATAATTTTTTTTAATTTTAATGAGTATTTATAACATAAATGTACTCTTGTAACATTATTTTTACTGTTTTTTTACATATCATGAATATACCTTACATTGTTTAAAGAGAAATACCCTAAGATATATTTTAAAAAGTTTTTGTCACAAAATAACTTTTAAAGAAAAAATGACAAAAATAACTTTTACTAAAATGTGTAAATTTATATTTATACCCTTTGGGTTAACTAATCTAGACTTATGGTTTAGAGTTATGGGGTGAGATTTTGGGGGTGAGCGTTATTTTTGTGACAAAAACTTCAAAAGAGGTTATTTGAGAGATTTGTCCTTGTTTAAAAACATAATTTATAAAATATTCTAAGTAGAATATTATTTTTGAACTACAAGCATTAAAAACGAAAAAATATATAATATTTTCAATTATGTGTTCTATTGAATTTACTGATATTTTTTTTTATTTTTTATAATTATTATTTAAATTAAAAATGAAAATTAATTTTAATTTTGTGTACCACTGGATTTTTGAACAATTATTACAAAAATAAAAAAGCAATTGTTTAATGATCTAATATTTTGAAAACTGTTCACTAATTAAAATAAATTATTTTAAAACAAAATAGCTTAATTGATCAATTGGAAATTGTTATTTTAGTTACACTGTAGTGATATAATACTAACTTAGATTTCTTTACTTAATCTAATAGCTGAGTTTTTAATATATTTTTAACATGTGTAAAGATCAAATTACTTGGAAAACGTTAATTTTAATATTTATCATTAGTTATTTGTTGCTCATATTATAAATTTATCATTGAGGTGTGGTTAAACAAATCTTATTCAAGTGTGTGGACCTATGAGATTGTTTTTGGTTGGAATATGAAAAGTCATTGATATAAAAGGGAATATTTAGTAAAGAATGTATAAGTTCACAAATATTGATTAAGAACTTGTGATTCTTTTGACAAATGGGAGAAATGGAGTTGCTTTGACTTTCAAGATTCATTGTTTCAGCTCTTAATGTTCTGCTATGATTTCATCGGGTTAATTTCTGGTTTGATCCTCCATAGGATGGTGAAAAATACGAAGTGACTACCTCTCATGTCTCTGTTTCTCTTCAAAGACTTGTCTTTATTGTTGTCCCGGTCGTCATCTCTTTGTTCTCAAACTCTGTCGATGAGACTACCAAAGCTCCAAAGAGTATGAAAATCTGAGAAGCAAATAGATTCCATCAACCTTGGTTTCACCCCACACTTTTGCCTCATGAAGTTTCTCCTTCCCAACCCCAACAATCTCCAGCTTGAGATGATTTGCTACAACTTTTTCTTTTGTGTTCACCACCCACACAAACTCGACTGCTGCATTTTATCATTTTGAAAAACCAAGAACCCAAAACTTTCACTCCTCATCCCCATAAAATCAAATCCCAAGATCGACACTTATCCCATTGAAAACACTAAACGTGCATATGGGTGGCTGTAACTGAAAGTACGATAAATAATTAAAAAAACACACTAAATCGTACTCTGGATCAAACAAATATCAAAACGCCTTGAGTTGATAACAAAATCTCTTATAACAAAAATTGGTGTATTTATAAGAATCGAAAACTGAAACTTCAAACTAAAAGCGTAAAAAAACTTTCCTGAAACAATGACCAAAGCAGTCATGTCAAATCCAGTCACGAAGTGCATAAACTGATATAAGATCTTACCTTCAAGCCTTTCCACAGCGTTGTGAGCTTCTTTTTATACTTCAATCGAACAAATGGAAAACCACGCGAATTACCAGTCCTAAAACAACGAACAGCACGTATCAACAAAGAGAAACAATAGTTGTTTCAATTTCAAAGACATGAGACCATTGTTTCTCACGTACCTAAGAAACACAAAAAAAAACATAAATCTCTCAGAAGAAGATAATCATGACTAGTATTACAACGGTGAAAAATGTTTAAGAAACATCTATTCTAAAGAATTTAACCGGTAAAATCACTACACTCACGAACAATAAACGTAAAAAATAAAAAAATCAACTTTGTAGTATAGATTCAGGACGGTGGAAATGGAAAAAGAATTATATGCGTGAAAGAACTTTGTCCATGAACAAACTGAGTTTTTAATTAAGCTACCTCAGAATCCAGTAGCAGCATATCCACTCCCATGATCTTTCCACCACGGCGAACATTTCTGGCCTCCCATAAACAGAGCAACCGAAGGAGGAGCGGCCCTTCTACAAATCGGAGAGGAATACCGAGACGTTAGCCATATCTCATAGAATTAGTTTACTGGTTAGCTTCGAAGAATGAAACGATGATTCTCACAGTAAGATTCACAGTAAGAAATCTTACTGTTTTATAGGTGAACCTTCACTGCCTTGCATAATCAGAAATCGCAGTGAATGTAGATCGTGTATGAGAGATTATTGGAGGATTTAAGAAGATTATTTCGTAACTGGTATCGTTTATGTCTCTGAGGAAGAAGATGAAAGAGCTTGTGAGAAGACTTAATCGACATGAATTTTGGAGAGGCGACGAAGAAGAACACGGCTCTAACCCTACTCAAAACGCGGGGCTTCGTCAAGGCGGAGCCGACAAAAGGCCATATAAGATACTAAGCCCAAACGAATTGCACAAAATGCATGAAGTCAACACAAAGAAGCCCATATGTAAGGAATGTCCAAACGAATTGAGTCGGGGACTTAATGAAACGCAGAGTTTTATAAACATGGACACGTGGCAGTCCCAGAATGCCCTATTTGATGACGTGTCCTCGACACAGTCTACTTTATAATAATAGATTTATTGTATTAAAAAAGACAAATCTCTCAAATAACACATTTTGAAGTTTTTGTCACAAAAATAACCTCAAAAATAAAAATGACCAAACTAGACTTTTTTATTTTCTAAAAATTAATATTCTTTATTTATTTTTTCAATTTTAAACTTCACCCCCAAAACTCCATCTCATAACTCTAAACCCTAAGTATATATTAGTTAACCCAAAGGATATAAACATATATTTACATTCAAAACTCCACCCCATAAAAGTTATTTTTGTTTTTTTTTTTAAATTTTAGATCTATCTTAGAATATTTCTCTATTAAAAATTACAAAGCGTACTTTATAAGTGATAAATATGCATAATTGATCATCTTAACGATTTTATTTATTTTATATATTAATCTTAATTTTGAATCTCAAAAATTTTGGTATAAAACACTAAAGAGCTGATAAAACTTTATAATAAAAAATCTTATAAAACGTGATTTTTTATTTAAATAGTTTTATTTGAAATATTAATATTAAGAAAACTACTATTTTGGATAATAGCCAATAATTAGAAAACAATTTACATTATGTTGTGGAAGGATGTGTATTATTCTCATTCATATCTCTCTATTTATACATGGAGTAGACCGTCATATAGATCTAGATAAACACTATCTCGAAGACAGAGATAACTACAAGGAATGAGATAACTATTATCGTCAACCATCTAGATAATCCTTAACACTCCCCCTTGGTTGACGCATCTGGTTCAGGGATTGTTATATGTTTTGGATGTTGCCTCATTAAAACCTCTCCTGGTAAACCCAAAACCCAATGTGGTAAAAAGGGAAGCCAGGACAGGAAAAAAGAGTACAACACATGTAACTCCCCCTGATGAATGCACCACTGTAGATGACGCATTCCTATCTGGTGTCTGAGCTTCCGGAACGTCGAGGTTGCCTATGACTTGAAGATGATCAGTTGGATTTTCCCTTGAATGAACTTGTGACTCTTGGACGTCTTTATGTCTTCTGGAACTCCATTAAGATGTGGTCATGACGTACATCTTTGCTGCTGATCACTCTGTGTTTTGGTTGGACGGATGGCACTCGACCGGTACTCATATGGACTTTTAATCTGCGATTAAATCTTACTCGCAGGTTCTTTCATGTCCCACGGATCTTCTAGTCTCATGGCTTAGCCATTACTTGGACATTTCAATATATATTGAGTCATTGACCCAAACACATACGAACCACTTTGTTTCATGTCTTTTGTTCATTTAGACATTTATCACTTCGTATGTACCAATGGCTTTATCCATTGTAGCCAATCTTTGATCAAAAGGAATCCATACATCTTTTATATGCTTACATGGACTGATCTGAATTGTTCTTATAGAACTTTTCTGCTAAGCTTTACTTAGTCTATGCAGCTGCATTGTTTCATTTTTAGAGAATTTCTTTCTCATCTTTCTTATCTCTTTTGTGGTACCTTTAATCTTTGTTTATCCAGTGAACCATATGCTACTTTTACATACTTTAATCTATGACCAGACTTTGTCAAATTAGTAGCCTCCACCACATTGGAGTACATCTCTTTATAAACTTTTCTTAATCTCTGTGAGTATCCTTGTGTTATCAAGCCATGCTTGAATGTTCTATTATCTCACGATTTCTCACAAGAACTTTTATTCATCACTGGTTTGTCTGATGGCGTTTCTATGTGGCCAATACGCCCATCACTCTTTATTTATATTCTACCCCCACAGTTTCTTTTTATCTTTATGAGTACTCTTACGTGGGTTCATGATCCTCGCATATATCTCTATGGTCAAGTGCTACTTATCTTGCGCATTTTTATATCATTGGTATCGATACCCTTTCTGCGTTCCATTGTATTCCAGACATGATCCAATTGGTTTGAGATCTTGTTATCTAGGACCTTTAATACCTAGCAGCTTGGCGTCCCAAGCTACATGGTCTGGTACCTTAGATGTTTCAGTCGGCCGACCTTATTTCTATGTCTGGTCTGGTTTCCTTATTAACCTCGGATTTCATATTTTATGCACCTTTTCTCTTTTCCGAGGTTCCTTTTATTATGGAACATATTGGTCTATCTCTTATAGACTCTGTAGCAACTTGGTTGTGTCTCTTCTAGGACATCAAATTCGTTTGGTGCTAAGCTGGTATGACCTTTTTCTTTTCATTTCTCGGGTCTATGTGTCTGGCATCTAATTTAGCTAGCTTTGCATAATCTTTTCTTTCTTTAGACGTCTTAAACCTCATACTCTGGTCCGAGGATCTTGCCAAGACAATGATGGTCAATACCATTCTCTTTTTCTTATCATATCCAGCTTATATCTTTCTCCTTCTGATGTTGGATAGTGGGATTCATAATCATGCAATCCGTGTACCTAGCCACAATCTGATCACCCATATTTGGCTCAAGGTTTCTTTAATACTCGTGGAGAGAGACATACTTATCCAACATATATTCCCAATCCTCTTCAGAGGTTCCATCTTAGACGGGCACATATGTCTGTGGTGGTTTGTTTAATAAAAATCTCAAGATGGTATATGTCTGGCTTTATGACCGTATTCAATCTGAGATGGGAATATCTATGCTCACTTATATGGCCTGATGCATACATTGCATTGTACATGTAAATTCATAATATCCCTAAGCATTAGGCTGGACTTGGGTGATTTATCACCAAGAGAACCTGAATCTCTAAGCCTTTTATGACATGGTTACAACCATGTTACGCGAATTTTCTTGTATGGTCATGTATCACTGGGTTTAATCCTCACTCCCCCTCATGAACATACTTATTTTCGTGATGCTTAGGACAATAAAGCCTAATGAGTTTCCCTTGTGTACATGTTACACAACGTGAGATCTTATGGGATAACTCAGGTGGCCTTTGCAATAGCAATCAAGTTTTTAGACATGGATGGCTAATCCAGTCATGCCATTAAGTGTAATTTCGTGGGTATACCAATTTGGGTATCCATGGCTCTTTTTGCCTCTTAACATACTGATCCTTAGCATAGTTTAGATCAGTAGAGTACATAAGTATAGTTCTGGGCGGTTTTTATTTCAAATCTTTCGTAGGAATCTTATTTTTTCCTTTCTTACCCATTGTTTCTCATTTGGGGAAACTATTTATACTTAATCTTTATAATTCAATAGATCTCATGGGTGAATATAGATCATTTGGATATCTCTAGCCCTTTAGGCATTGCCTTGGCCATAGTTCTTTTAACTAGGCAACTATACTCTTTAATCTTTTGTACTCATCTTTATAAAGTATTGATCTTATAATATAGACTTTATGATTTAATTTTCGTTTTTTTTAAAATTAATTTTGAATTTTTTTTCGAAATTTTCCATAAATAGGTGCTTTGTATAATAAGAATAATAATAAAAAAAAAACTTATTCATTGCATTAATATAAAGTTTAAAAACAAAACACCGCAAGGAATTAAAAAAAACGACAACAAAATTAAAAAAAATCATAAAGCTATCTATTTCAAGATGTCTGAAGTCTCATAATCCATTTGATCCTCTCTATCTTGCTTTCGATCATCTTGGGCATAATCCAGTCCTCTAAATCATCTCCATCATATTCAGCCTCATGAATCATATGGGCTTCAATCAACTCACTATAAGTGGGTGTAACCTCGTTCTCTGTACTGCTGTTGCCAGTACTACATTCGTCGTATGGAATGTAGAGAAGGTTTTATCAAGTAAATCTGTCTCAGTTACTTCTTCACCACAAAGTTTATCATAGAAACTATTCTAAACGATGCTGAGTCGTATTCATCCACAGACTTATAGTCTTGGAACCTCAGATTTTTCCACTCAAATTGGCCTTTGGTAATAGCACCGTTTTCTGGTGATCATATCGCCACTGTAAAAGCGGTCCAAAGGTCCAGTAGATTTTCCATAGTGAGATACTGGTTTTTGAGACCTTCACTGAGATGATGGGCGAATTATAAAAATCGCACTGTATTTATCCTTTTCACTGGATTGGTTTCCCCTCAGTGATCGTGTCACCGAGGCCCTTTGACCTTAACGTAATTCTGTGTGTCAAGTGCCCATTGCAAGTAATTGTCACCCAGAGACATTCAAAGCAACGGCAGTCTAAGTTTGGCTTAATTTGGACATCTGAAAATTAATAGATTCATATTTTAGATTATAAAATATATAGAATGATTTCATTTTTATTCTATACTTCTTCTCTTGTATATATTTTATAGATATATATACTGTTTTATATGTTTGACATTATCATGTGGCCAACATTGTAAAGTATATACGTGATTAGGTTAGGGTGTTTAAACAAAGCCGCAAAACATGTTAGATGTTTAAGTGACGTGCGAGTGTGGATCAGAATTTCGAGATGTTTTAAGCCCGCTCGCTATGCACAATAGTTTGGTGTTTTATATAATGGATCAACTGATTAAACTGAGACCGTATCTACGTGCATTTATTGTATATTAGCAACTCTGTGAACTTCAATTCCTTAACTGTGCATTGATGGGCCATTAGACTACTCTCTATCTCATGATATACTATCTGAGTATATTTTGTTAAGAAACCGGACAAGCAATAAATAATGCTAAAAATGCATTAAAATCTTAACCGTTTGCTACCTTGATCTAGAAACATGTTGTTATTCTATATCTGTTTTTTGGGTATTTTCTGCTTTAATTAGACAAATATATATTTTGGTCATCACGTGTATGTGTACATTTTCACTAATATCACATACCTTTGGTGGATTCGTCACTTAACATTGCTTGAACTATTTTTGTGATGTCCACACCTTCGAGGGTAGACAGTGTACGACACAAGTTCAAAGGGTGGTAAATTTGTTGTGTAATCATAATGAGACACTGGTACATGTGTACGGATGCATATGACATGTCACGTTGTAACATTCAGAAAGGGGTGTTAATCAAAAGAATAGTTTATTTGTTTGTAGTTAAATATAGCACAAGTAATTGCGTCCCATAAAAATTCGTGGCGAAATCTATGCATATATAGGTGGATTGACGTTACTAAGATGCAAGAATTAATACCAAAAATAAAATAAAGATATTTATCAAAGTTGTACAATGGTATACATGCTTAATCGGTGTTTTATATGTGTACAAGATGTACATTTGTACTGTCGTAATTTTATGTGGTGTGCATATGTTAGTTATTTAAAACGAGATAGTTCTTAAGATATTATTTTTGGTGGATTGATGTACACTGTTTACTAGTGAAAACACATTCGCTGCGTATATTTACCTTGAATACACATCACCACAAACTTACAAATGATTTAAGAAAATTTATTAAGAATTTGAGTGGTTTTAATCAACGCAAACACTTCTAAAATTTTAGAGACTTCTTCAAACAAATTTGTCAACTTTAAATGTTGCAATTTTAGAACATCAATATTATGTTTGTGCATCTGGATTTATGGATTATTTCACCATCTGGCTGTGTTGTGTTAATATTTGTTTTTCTCCA
>CAJHQP010013100.1:0-10119 GCA_905132765.1 Moricandia arvensis | reverse complement strand
AAAATATTTAGAAGTCTTATTAAGCATTTAATTTGCAAACAAGTTGAGGTGATAAATAACTTAAGAAGATTTTCTAAAAAGGGAAACTGTGACATTTTGGAAAAAAATAATTAATTTGATACTTTAAGATATTATTTTTATAATGTACGTCAATAATTGATGTGCTACATTATATTTTTATCGAGCCGCCGACGAAACTTGCCTTGTTTTCCTTGAAGATTCCTTTTACTATTTATTTATTTTTGTGGAAAGCCATGGATGAGGTAGCGAATATATTTTATTTTATTTCTTATGATGATGGACACAATATTTTATTCCCTCTATTTCTAAATAAGTGTCATTTTAGCTTTTTTTTTGTTTCAAAATAAGTGTCATTTTGTATTTCCAATACAACTTTTCACATATAATCTCTTTTTTACCCTTTTAAATGACCAACAGATGTTTTTTAAATTATTTTTATTCAAATAATTGAACATCAACTGAGAGTACATTAGTATATTTTTCTATTTTCTTAATATCCGTGAAAAATGTCAAAGTGACACTTATTTAAAAACGGAGTAAGTAATAAAGATTTGTAAATTACTAGTAATAAGTTGACATAAATTCTTCACTTTAGTTTAGTTTCTGACAGTGTATGTCTCTTTGGTATTCGAAAAATCAAACTCATATATCTATATATTTTCAAGTCAAAACGTATTTACAGATTTTAGACAGAATCGTTGGTATATGTAATGGTTTAAGAAAATAGATATCGATCACATATTTGCCTGACTTAATAACTGATTAAACTAATAGTGTTTGAATTAGATAAACCAATTATATTTACTCATTTAGATGTGTTTAACTATTGTAAGTCAAGTAACTTTATAAGGTAAAGGGAGCAGAGGTACATAATATTATATATTAATGACATGAGTAAATTAAATATGCTTATACCCAATAATGCCGCGGAATCATTGAGTGTTTTAAGCCTGGCAGATATATTATATTAGTTCAAACTTAGTTAAACACACTTCAGAAGTGATTAAATATTCAGTTGAATGAATCGAAAGTGGTTATGTTTTCGTAACTTTAATCACTGAAATGAACTTTTTGAACTAATCGACTCTTTGATTAAAAAATAAATATTTACATATGTAATATTATATGTATGAAAATATGTTTGTAATGTACTTTAGTCGGAATATATAATTTTCAGCCGTGTTGAAAATATTTTAAATACAAAATGAAGAAAAGTATATTGTTTTCTAACAAATTGATAGTTGCTATTTTTGGCTAAATGAATAGTAATAACTCAATTTCTGAACAGCGAAAATAATAATGGCATTAAATTATTCATGAAACTTCCTTATTTTTCCATATAAAAACCAGCAAATGTTGTACGTGGAACAGATTGTTTTTCAATGTCGAATAATTTAATCGTTTGCAAAAAAATAGTTATGTAAAAGAAAAAGAATTAGACGCGACACACATTTATTACAAAATCATTAATGCGAAATATAATAGCTGTAAACCCAATTTTATAATATGCAAACTAAGGTTCTAAAAATCGGTATAGGCGGCCCCGCCTAGACAGCAAATCGATCTTATCCGACATGATTTTTTTAAAATTCAATTTATACCGATTTATATGATTCAAATCGATTTAAACTATTTGAAATCAGTTAAAATTGGTTAAAATCAATCTAAATTAGTCTAAATATAGTATTTTAAGCAATAATGTTAGTATAGATCCACAAAATTTTCCATTTTCTTTTGTTTTGCATATCTAACTTTAATAATTTATCACAACAAACTTATATTTTTAATTAAAAACTAAAATAGTTCATGTAAATGTCATATATATACAAAATAAATCAATAATTCGTTAACGTTTAAACTTTGCTTAGACCTCAAATAATCTGTCTAGTCGCTAATCGCTTATAAAACACCTAGTTACTGCCAAACGATTTTTTGAACATTGATGCAAACATATAGATAATATATAGACACCAACTATATAAGTTTTTCCCCAAACAAAAGGATAGCGTGTGGTTCGTAAATCAAACCCTTAAGGAGAAAATAAGCTAATAATTAAGTTCCACACCAAAAAATTATATAAGTGCACACAGTCACATCCTTTTCATAGTCTCAAAAGTATTATCTTTACTTATATTCGTTTTCATAAGTTACTGAAAAGTGTGACTTTTATATACACACCAACTAAGAAAAGTTTTAAAAAAAATTGGATTAATATCCGTTTTTGCTAATTTGAATATTTCTGTTATATGGTATAAATGTTTCTATTAAATATATAAGAGTTACGATTTACAACAACAAAAAAAGGTATTAAATATTTTGATACAACTAAAATTATGAGTCTAATATTGAAATTATAATTTTGCTACTAAACATAAAACATAAAGTACCACAAAATAACTATGTGACAATATCAGCCATGCAATTTTATAGAATCGTAACCCCATCCTTTTTTGTCATTTGGCAAAATAAATCATGTTCTTTTTTTTTCTTATCATTTTATTAATTTCACTTTTCATATTGACGAGCTATTGTATGACATCTAAATGACTCTCGCCAATCAGAGCCAAAGAAATAAAATAAAACCTAAAGATAACATATTCTTGTAAAATTACAGAATTAAATTTAGTATATAGTATATGCATGATACAAGAACCAAAAGATAACATATCCCTTGTCGATATTTGAGGTCTTGTTGATCTCTTGCTATTGTTTACATGTAACCTATAGCCACAATTTCTCCCGTTAATCGGAATTTATAATGAATTAATTTTAATTAAAAAAAATTGACTCGTGTAAAACTTCAACGTACCAAAACAAAAACCCTTTTGTTTATATTCCCCAAATCCTCCTCTCCTTTTCTCATCTTCTCACTTCAAACTCTCTCTATCTCTTTCTCTCTCTCTCACCTCATATCAAGAACTAAATATTTCTCTGAAAGCTGACTCCAAAGCTTTTTCTAAAGCAAACAAGCCAATCCTTCTCTAATTGATATTTTATTTATTGATATATAAATTTTAAAAGATGGGGAGACATTCATGCTGTTACAAACAGAAGCTGAGGAAAGGACTTTGGTCTCCTGAAGAAGATGAGAAGCTGCTTAGGTACATCACTAAGTATGGTCATGGCTGCTGGAGCTCTGTCCCTAAACAAGCTGGTAATTTAATTTCTCTTTTTTTCATTCAATTATTATTTCCTTGTGCTTGATCAATAATAGTCCTTCCTAAAATTATAATTTAAAAAAAAAATATTGTAGGTTTGCAGAGATGTGGAAAGAGCTGTAGATTAAGATGGATAAACTATCTAAGACCAGATTTGAAGAGAGGAGCATTTTCACAGGATGAAGAAAATCTTATTATTGAACTTCATGCCGTTCTTGGCAACAGGTAAAGAACAACGTGCTGTTTCTTCTGATCCCTATGATGTGTGTGTGTTATATATATAACCCATGTTGTTTTGGTCTTGGTTTAGGTGGTCTCAGATTGCTGCACAGCTTCCTGGTAGAACCGACAATGAAATCAAGAATCTATGGAACTCTTCTCTTAAAAAGAAACTGAGGCTGAGAGGAATTGACCCGGTTACACACAAGCTCTTAACCGAAATCGAAACCGGTACAGACGAGAATACCAAACCGGTTGAGAAGAGTCAACATACCTACCTTGTTGAGACAGAAGGCTCCTCTAGTACCACAACTGGTAGTACTAACCACAACAACACCGATCATCTTTATACCGGAAATTTTGGTTTCCAACGGTTAAGTCTAGAGACTGGTTCAAGAATACAAACCGGTTCAGACCTTGGCGTCTGGATTCCTCAAACCGGGAGAAACCATCATGTCGATACGGTACCTAGTGCGGTGGTGCTACCCGGTTCAATGTTCTCATCCGGTTTTAATTCAACAACCGGTTACAGATCATCCAATCTCGGTTTAGTTGAAATGGATAACTCATTCTCAACCGGGCCAATGATTACAGAGCAGCAACTTCAAGAAAGTAACTACAACAACTCGACATTTTTGGGAAGTGGGAATATGAATTGGGGACTAACCATGGAAGAAAATCAATTCACAATATCGAATAATTCGTTACAGAATCATTCAAACTCGTCGTTATACAATGAAATCAAATCCGAGACTAATTATTTCGGTACGGAGGCTACAAATGTTGGTATGTGGCCATGTAACCAGCTTCAGCCTCAGCAACATGCATATGGCCATATCTAAAAGCTTCTTGTATATTATAAGGTGTGTGGATCTTTCTTTTTTTTTTCTTCAAGTTATTTTTTCTTTATTGCAAATATCGAGTTTACTTTATAATGGTTTGTGTATATAAAGTTTGTGTTATATTCATTTAATTTAAGAGTGTTGTTCTTACATTTTCTTTTATTTGATGTACTTTGTGAAGCATAGTTTTTCTGGACTTTGAGATTTTGTTTATCTATTCTTCTTGAATTAATGACATTTATTTCTTATATTCTTGTTCATTTTATATACCCTTTACATCAAATTCATCAAGGACACCCACACACACATGTATATACACATATACATGGTCAAGAACTCAATAATCAACAGAACATTACTTAAAATGATTTGGTATTTCTTTTCTTTTTCTAGTAACTGAAGTGTTGGAGTTACCAGATGCTTATTTCAAAAGATGTTTACTGAACTATATGTTACGTTTTAGATTTTTCAATAGCTTACCTTTATCTATTGCTTGACAATTTCAACAATCGATACTAGTTAGATGCTAAATTACATTACACTAAACACTTTAAATTATATTTCATTCTATGTTTTAATTAAATTTTACAAGAGAAAATCAGAGAGTATCTTTAAGATCCAAAACAACATTTGTTTCAAGAAAAAAAATGTTTTGAGACGATCATTTTTGTGAAAATGATCAAATATCATTCACGGGTGGCTCGTTTATTTTTAGATAGTTGAGTCTAAATGTGTAGGACTTAAATGACCCGGACGCGAAAAGAACCAAATTTCAAATACACAGGTTTAGTTTTAGAGGAAGTGGGGATATTTGAAAGGGAATAAAAAACAAAGAGTAAAATTTATTTTTATGAGTAAGAGTACTATAAAAGTTCAAAGGAAGATTAATTGCTTTTACTCCTTTTTTTTTATTTTTTATTGGGTAGTTACTAGTTTCTAATTTTTATCCGTCTTTTCTATCATATAGAGCAACTAGTAAAACCTTCATCAGTATTACATAACATTTTTAACACGGTAGAGAATACTTATGTATTTTAGTATTCTTTCAATTATTTATAAAGATTACAAAATATAACTTCAATGAAATAAATGTTATATTGACGAATCTGTAGGATTAATATTGGCAATTGGGATTGAATGATATTATGTACTTTTCTAAGACCCTTTTTATATATAGATAGACAAAGCATTTATTCTATTGACTGTTGTAACATTTTTTAGGTGAAGCTTCTAAAAAGACTAGTGTATCTTTATAGAGGGACAACTTTACTACTTTATCTTTTTTTCTTACTTTAATTTTCGTTTCATTTTCAATGAACTTAAGGAACACTTTCTACTTTTAGTTGTCTTTTTCAATTATAAAATATTATATAGTATTATCAGTGTTTTAAATCGGCAACTTTTAGTTTCTACTTACTTCAACTAGTTTCATCTTGCGTCTGGACTAAGTTTTTTTTTAAACAAATGTTTTTAAAAAAAAAATATTAAACTAAAGTTGCATTCGTAAAAACGTATGTCTAATAAACTTATGCCTAGATATTTGTTTATTTAGCTTATTAGTTTTTTTTTTTGCTGAATAGCTTATTAGTTGTTGAAACTGTCTATTCTAATGTAAAAAGATTTATTCTGTGTGTTCGTCAATGTAGCTATGAACCTTGCCGATCATGTAGGTTATGCCATGCTATATAGTATATACACCACTTCACCTTGTGATTCATCCTCTATGGGCCTAAATCAAAGATTTTGATTTTTCACATCCTCTAGTCAAATGGGCCTAATAAAAAAAATGTTTCTAAAAAATCTACTAATCCATAAGTAAAATTGACCCAAACCTAGACTACTAAACCGGATCCGGTTTCTTCTGCTAACTACCTGATATACTACAAAAAATTCCACTAGTAATTTGAAGTGGAAGTTCTAATTATACGTTAGAGGAACTGAGAGTAGTTGCTTTTACTCTAGTTTAATTTTGATTGGATAGTTTTCTTAAATTGGTAAAAACTTTCATTTTAAAACTAGTTTACTTTTACAACTATCTAGGTCGGGTGAAACATAGATTCTACCAAAAAAAAGAAAAATACAAACAATCAAAGTTTAACTTATTAATTTCGGATTAAATTTAAAAAATTGTGGGTGTTTTGTTATAGATATAGTGGAATTTAATTCATTTGGGTTAAATTGATTTAGGTTCATTAAACTGTGCTTGGCCCATTAAATTCAGTCTTAGTGGCTTGTTTATTTGGGGTCAACTCCAGCAAGAGCTATGCCACATCAATAACGGCCATTTTTCCAATTAAGTTTTAGGCAAGTTAAACATTTCAATATCCTGCTGTGGTTTTAGAATAATCTTTAACCTATATACTTTTACATCTTTTATACAATTTTTTGAAACCCGGCAAAATCACATATATAAAGTTAAATGTCATTGTGAAGTGTAAAATGTTTTATTAAATAAATAAATAAATATGGTGTTTACATCGACATAATAACTGGCTTTTATTACTTATTAAACATTTTAACAATGTAAGAAGTTTTTACCGTAATTACAATTCCATATATTTCAAGAGCGAAAAATATAATAGCTGATAAATTTACACGTGTTGCTTGGACTTAGTTTTTCAGTGTGGTTTATGTTGATACAATTTCATCTAGTTGGTTTTGGGATTCAGAATTATCATAAGAACAGTATAAACTTTTGTTTACAAAAATAAAATTAAATAAATGTATTTATATTTTAGTTCATAATAATATTATCAATGGCCGTCAGATTGTCTTTGTCATCTAAAAGTAACTCTTAATACCCTCGTGGAGAGCATTGATTGGCTTGCTTCAATATAAAATTTCATTGGGTCGGTCTCACCTACTATTAATTACTTTACTTTGATATTTTAGTGATAACGTTCTTTGCATATTTGTATCATATATTGCTTCTCACTAATTAATGCTTGCGTTCTACTCCCTCCGTTCCTGAAAGTAGGATTTTGTGAAAGTTTTTTTTGTTCCACAAAATAAGATTTTCTAGAATTTTAAGGTACTTTTATTAATTAGTGTTAATGAATTGTATACTTTCAAGAAACATTAATTAAAAATACTTAAACTGTTTAAATCTTATTGGTCAATAGTTATTGGAAACTGCATAATAGAAATAAATAATATAGTTAATCATAAACATTAATTATGTTCTTAATAAACGTGCAAATTCTAGAAAATCCTACTTTCAGGAACGGAGGGAGTATGTATCAAGTCAGGAGAGAAAAAATGGTTTGTTTACACTTCGCCTTTTCCCTATGATTTAAAACCCCATATATTTGGCATGATCACTACCACAAACTTTTAAATTATTATTGTGGCAGTTTCCTTTAAATGTAGCCTAAAAATTTAATAGTGGTTATAATGGACAACGAAGTAAAAAGACTTGATAACACAAATAAAATAATAGAATATAGGAATAGAGTGTTTCCAAAAAAAAAATTAGAAATCAGAAGTCATTAACTTAACTAAAAAAATCATAATTCTGATAACTTTTGTATTAGAAGTTTCCAATTCGAATAATCGCCGAGACGAAACTAATATTATATATTATTATTTTGAGTATGAAGAAATTACATGCTTTATTCCGTCTGGTTTGAAGAAAAAAAACAAAACAAAAAAATAGAAAATGGAATAAATAAGTAAATAATTTTAAATGTTACATTTTGGAATTTCATATTTAATTTTTTATTTAGTTAACATTATTTCACATAATAGTTATTTAATTACGATTTTATATGATTGTGTAATCATTTAAATCATGCAACACTAAAGAGCCGATTTAAAACAAGAAACTATTGCCAAAAAAACTATAAGAACCAAGAAACCTACTTTTTCAAGTACTTACAAAAATTTTAATTTATAAAAAGATTATTCTATCTATTCTAAAATGTAAGATGTTTTTGCTGAAAACATTCATATTAAAAAGTAACTTTTACCTAAAAAGTATCAGTAACAATATAACTAAAATTAAGTTAATTAATTATAAAATATACTATAAATGTAATTGGTTATATAACTTTTAATAAAATTAAAGATATTTTTTGGACAACAGTTAAAATTAAATAAATATTAAAAATTTAAACATTTTACATTTTTAAACGGATGAAATATGTCTGAACAGCAGCTCGTGGATTTTCTAGTAGAATCAATCATTGATTGATCAATGACACATGTGTAGATAATCAAGACCATTCACTGCCCTCGCAAAAAGTCAGCTTTAGAAAAAAATACTCCTTCCGTTTTTTAAAGTAAGATTTTCTAGAGTTTTCTTTTGTTTCACAAAAAATGATTTTCTAAAACTTTGAGGTACTTTTATTAATTAGTGTTAATGAATTGTATACTTTTAAGAAATTCTAATTGCAAATACTTAAATTGTTTAAATCTTATTGGTTAATAGTTATTGGAAACTGCATAATAGATATAAATAATATAGTTAATTGTAAATATTAATTATATTCTTAATAAGCGTACAAATTCTAAAAAATCCTACTTTCAGGAATGGAGGGAGTAGCTCTTTAAAAACAATTTTTAAAAAAACTTACAATATTTTTTTCTTACAAGAAATTTAGAACTATAATTATGAAATATTAAATTTACATGACCAATGACCAGTATAAAACCTACAGTATTTATATATGATATAATTTTATTTTTAAAATAAACATTTTTCTGTCATTAGAATAAACAGTCTCAATTAATACTATGTTAACCAAACAAAAGATTATGTATTTATGTAGACGAATGGAGACGGTTGAACTCGAGCACCACATGCAAAACTATATGTCTTTGTGTTTTGAGTCTGGATATATGTGTGATCATGATTATTAAAAAAAAAAATTTAATCCGTTGTATTTCTTTTAGGTAGGATACAAAAGCATGTCATTTTCTGGTTTCAAAACTACTTTCACCAATTGATAATAATCTGTTACAAATTTTATATGAGATTATTTAAGATTTCTTATGCATTTCATCGCCCGTAAAATAAAAAACTTCCAATTCCAAAATAATATTTAATATCTAAAATGTATTATACAAAAAATATATTATAGTTTATAACTTTATATAATGATGCGGTTAATAGAATAATACATATATTTGATATATTTTGATGTATACATAATATTTCTAAGTGGAAATTCTTCCATAAAAAGAAACTATGCTTCTTACTTTATCAATACTCATAATATATAAAGTATATGAAGCCGTAACATATAGCATAATTAAAAAGCAACATAACGTGTATATAGATAGCTTCATATTTGTATACAATTTCTGTATTAAGAATTTTCGGAAAGGGACATGTAAATTTTTTTCTGGAGAGGTAAAAATATATACATAGGTGCTGAGTAAAGTCCCCGTAATCGAAAAAAAAACTGCAAAAAAAATGAATATAGATCTCGTAAACATCTTTAAAGAAAATAACAACTTAAATGTTTTGATATATGATAAGAATAATGCTTTGGACGGCCTAGTCGTGCAGACTGTGGTGTTGGTTCTATCTCTTGTCCAGATGTTACGTGTAAGAAGACGGTTGGTTTGCCTAGTAGCTGGTCAGCCTCACTTAGATCAGCAGAGACGCTTTCTAATTCTTTAAGTTACTTTTGAATACTCCTAATCTAATCTTGTTTTAATTTATTGCTAATCTGGAAGCTCCCACCAAACGGGTATCCCCTTAATGCCTTAGGTGCGAAAATATATTTAGTTGCACAAAAAAAGTGAAAATGGTGAAGCATTTTCTGTATCTTCAATCTCAAATTGACATTACTTATTTCTTAGCCAAAAACAATTTAAACCAAATAAATATTGTATAAGACTTATGAAATTTTTAGCTCGAATCAAGGAAGTGC
>CAJHQP010013099.1:0-10133 GCA_905132765.1 Moricandia arvensis | reverse complement strand
ACAAAAGCTTAGGATGAATAGTGAGCATGAGAGGGGTAGTCTGGACAGCTCCACTGCAGTGTTTATCGGCCTCTTCTGGTCGCGAAAAATTTAGTCATGTATGTTGCAATACAAACTGTAACGCAACGAGGACAACCTTAGCGCTTGCGCATACACATGACAGTAATCAAGTCTACAACAATCTTCGCAATCTCACAAGGACAGTAATGACCTGAATCACGGACTTATCTTTTTGCGACGCTGCGATAACAATGTAAATAAAGAGATGTTTCGACACTAAGCAAACATATATTATAGCTCAACCTTTTTGTAAAAGTAGTTGACGGAAAAATATTTTAGTTTTAGCTGGAGCTCAGATAACCTAGCATTACATTAACATAATAATTACATGGACAGAGTAAAAGTGCCTCGATTCAATGTTCTGTTTCCACTAAAGGTCGAAATCTTGTGGACGTTGGGTGTGTGGCGTGGGTCCAGTATACCGCCCCATAGCTCTGACAAATGTATCGGCACCGCCCATGCAGATTAAATCCACTCACCACTCCTCTAGTGCCACGTAACATAGACCCCCACAAGTCGTCAACAATCATGTTGCTCTTCTCTCTCCCTTCATCCTCAATTCCAATTGGCAATTTTCTTACGCGTATATTCATTATATTTATAAAATACTGAACAAAAAAATTGAAAAAGTGAAATAGACAACAGGATTGTGGTGTAGTGTGGTGTTTATGGCTATGTTTTGCCACGTCAAAGTAACCTCATCATTTTAGCGACGCCTCTCTGTTCTTATTGGATTATATGATTTCATGTCAGCAATGTGCACTTTCTCGCTCTTATTTTTTATTTTTCATCCTTTTAAAAACATTATAGATTGCCATTAGTGAGAATTAATAAAGAAAGGTATGAAATTTCACATGAAATGATTTCTTCATCCTTGTCGCTTTCTATTGAAAAAGTTAAGCCTCAAACATTCGCGTACTTGTATTTTTACCAGACTACGCGTGAAAAGATGCAAGAATAATCGCAGCTTAAAACCACTTATGCATGTAATCAAACACTTTTAATGTTTACAATGATAATTATGAATATTTATCAAACTTAAAACCACTTATGCATGTGGCGGATACATCTTATACAGATAAGGTATGTTTGTATGATTGTATTGTGTCATATGAATATTTATGAATATGCAGTTACATTTTTTTAATGAATATGTATATTTTTAATTATCTGTTTCAAAAAATAAGTATTTATAATTATCATTATTTCTGTTCATCCGTTGCTTTTACTCACGTTTTTTTATAATGGTTTTGGGTGGGTTTTGTCAACGGTCAAAATTTAGTGACGTGTCATTGGGACCTTGATCTCTCGGTATAGCAATAATGGCTTTAATTGAATCTAAAAAATAAAATTTGGGTTACTAGCAGTAAAATGTTACAGTATAAGAAAGAGGATTTCCTTGGGTTGAGTGTTAACTAAATAGTAAAAAAAAAAATTTGTAGTGTCATTAATACAGTAGCACTAAGATCATGTTTATCCACCGTCTCTTAATTTGGGTTCTTAACTTAAATTGATTCTTTTTTTGTTTTTTTTTCAAAAATTTTGTTTTTGTTAAGAGACAACTCTTAAGTCTCTTAGTTAAGAGACGTCTCTTAGTTTTCTTAGTTAAAAATTAAAAAACTGTTCTTAAAAAAATTAAGAACCTCTGCTAAGAGAGTCCCAATAAATATGCCCTAATCAATACCTCACTCTATATAAAGAGTACCTTTTACTCTTCTTCTCACAGCCACAACAACAATTCATAAGAAAATTTAGAAACATATCGTCCATTACTACATACATGGCGAAAGACGTAGAAGGAGCAGAAGTTGCGGCGAGGGATTATCAAGATCCACCGCCTACACCGTTTTTCGACCCGGAGGAGCTCACCAAGTGGTCTTTATACAGAGCCGTCATCGCCGAGTTCGTAGCCACTCTCCTCTTCTTGTACGTCACCGTTTTGACTGTCATAGGTTACAAGATTTCGTCCGACACAGCCGCCGGTGGAGTTGAATGCGGCGGCGTTGGGATCCTCGGCATCGCCTGGGCTTTTGGTGGCATGATCTTCATCCTTGTCTACTGCACCGCCGGTATTTCAGGTATTACTATACCAAACCAGTCCGGTCTACACCCGGTTCAGCTATTTAAAAAATCCTGACATTTACAAATCGACCCTTTGTTTATCATTTATTTAACATTGACCCCCATTTTTATGAAGGTGGTCACATAAACCCAGCGGTGACGTTCGGCTTGTTCTTGGCTCGGAAGGTATCGCTGGTTCGAGCGGTGCTCTACATGGTGGCTCAGTGTTTGGGTGCAATATGTGGTGTTGGATTCGTCAAGGCCTTCCAAAGCGCTTACTACGTGCGTTACGGTGGAGGAGCGAACTCTCTAGCTGATGGATACAGCACAGGGACTGACTCGCCGCAGAGATCATCGGAACTTTTGTTCTCGTCTACACTGTCTTCTCAGCCACTGATCCCCAAAGAACGCACGAGACTCCCACGTTCCCGTTAGTATTTATCATCAAATAAACGTTATATAAGATCGTTAGGTAACATGATATATAGTTTTGATACTAATGAATTAATATGAATGATGAAATGAACAGGTGTTGGCGCCACTTCCGATAGGGTTTGCTGTTTTCATGGTACACTTGGCTACTATTCCGATCACCGGAACAGGGATTAACCCGGCAAGGAGTTTCGGAGCCGCGGTTATCTACAACGAGTCCAAGCCGTGGGATGACCACGTATGTCTCTTTTAATAGAAACTAATCAAACTAAAGTTATGTTTTAATGGGAAAAATAGTTGAATATTTTTTGGTCTATTTAAATTACAGTGGATATTCTGGGTGGGACCATTCATTGGAGCTGCGATTGCTGCATTTTATCACCAGTTCGTCCTGAGAGCTTCCGGTTCCAAGTCTCTCGGGTCCTTCAGAAGTGCAGCCAACGTTTGACTTTGGCCCATACAAAACAAAAAAGTGGTTATTGTTAAGTGTTATGTAGCATTTGGGCACGTGTTTTTAAAGTATGCCCTCCTTTCCCCCATGTGTCTTTCTTTTTGGTTCCTCTGCTTCTACTTGTGTGGATTCCAATTAATGAAGTTTTAAGTTTTTATCTTGACACAATGTCAATTTACTGAGAAAGGTCACTTTGCTTGGCTTATTTTATCTCGTTCTACCAATTCTCATCAGATACATAGACTAACCAGTAAGAAAATCATTTAGAAATGAATCTTCAAATGAGATTTGAAGTGTGGATGAAGAAAAAAAACCCATTAAACATAACGACCAAGATAAACAATAAGATAGAAAAAACATCTTCGAGGCCACAAGTCTTGACAGGAGCACTATTTGAGAAATGTAGACAAAGTTGCAGTGAAACAACACAAGCATCGACTTTAAACTATAGTTACTCTACTCATAAAATTCCCAATAACCTTTATGCACTATGGTCCATAATGTAGTGAAGATTCCACCATTCGATAAACACAGTACTCTTACTACAAAGAGATGCAATACCATTTCCTTTTCCATGCCAAAATTAAATCATTTCAATTTAAAAGTGCTCATCGAAAGTACCAAAGTACAGCATAAGACAAAACAGCAAAACTGACTTGTTCTTAACTGAAACATAGAAACTAAAACCTTAAAAAGTAACAGAACTTAACACAACACTTATCAAGTTCTGTTTTTTTTCTCTTCTAATTCTCAGGAATCTCAACCTCACCTTCTTGAATCTCCTGCTGAATATCCTTGGGATCTTTCCCATCAACAGTACACCCAACAGACACACAAGTCCCAAGAATCTCCCTCACTGTTCCACTCAGCTCCTTCGCAATAGATCTCGGCCTCATGATCCTCGCGATCTCAATCACGTCATCAAACGAAATGTTCCCGTTATGCTTAATGTTCTTCACCTTCTTCCTGTCTCGCTCCGGCTCTTTCAACGCCTTTATAACCAGCGCCGCCGCCGACGGAACCACCGTCACTTTCGCCTGACGATTCTGCACCGTTAGCTTGACGGTGACGCGGAGTCCTTTCCATTCCTTGGCGGTTTCTTTGGCGATGTCTTCTCCGATCTTTTTGGGAGCGAGACCGAGTGGACCGATCTTTGGAGCTAGAGAACTCGCTGCTCCGACTTCTCCTCCGGTTACACGGACGTATACGTCCACGATCTGACTCGGGTCCAACTTCGGCGGCATGGCTGGCTGTCTTCGGGTGTTAAAGAGGTTTCTTCTTCTCGACGGGGAGGAGGCGCTCGAAGGAAATGGTTTTTGAAGGAGATTGGAGATATTAGGTCGAAACTAGGGTTTACAAAAATGAATTAATGACGAATTTACCCCTGTATATTATTTTAGACATCCATTCGTTTTTTCTTAGGATTAATCGGGCTTTGGAATTTGGTAGGCTAATTTCCGTTCGGATACATAAAATTTTGGGATTTATTCGAATCGGTTCGAAAACCGTTACTAAGTAAAAGAATTAATATACAACTAGATTTTGATTTGTATTTTGAAAGCGTTTGATATTTTATGTTATAAACATTGTATTATTTTAGAAACTATACCAAACTAACCAGTCGAAAACGGTTTGATCATGACTCTTCTAAAAAGTTGAGTTCTATTCAATTTAAAATCTGGGATTTGAAGAAAAAACTAGAAAATACAATAAACCGATGACTTAAAATTTTGTTGTAAGAAAAAATATATATGGTGATTTGAATGTTACTTTATGTATGTTAACAATTTTAAGTTCACGTAGAATTTATATTTCCTTAAAGCATGGTATATATAGATATATAATATACAATAAAACTTTAAAAATCCGTTAATCTGGTCAGACTAGTCAATCTTGATTTGAAAAAACTGAAAAATCCAGTAAAATTAATGACTTAAAATAATAAAAACTGTATTTGAAAGAATTAGAAAAGCTAGTAAAACTCATAGCCTGGATAAAAAACCCAGAATTCTGCAAAACTAAAGCATAGTTTGTAGTAGTCTAAGGGTTCTAAAATTTTGTTATAAATTTGTTAGTGACTAATTAGTCTTTTCCTTTTCAGTTTTCACATATTATTTTTAGTTTTTTTTTTATATACGAAAAATTATAAGTCAACCAATATATATACTGAGTCGATCTTCGGTTTGGTTTTCAAAAATTTTAGGGAATAACATAATAAATGTTTTGTTATAATTTAATAGTTTTATATTACTATTTTTAACATGTGTATAAATATTACCAATGATTAATATTTTAACTAGATTTTAACCCGCACGTCCGTGCGGATATTTTTCTATTTTATAAATGTATTTGATATTATTACAAATATTTTATTTATATAATTTTAATTTATTGCTATATATTGTGTAACTCTATAATTTTTTTTATATTTCTTCTTCAACACTATTAATATATAGTGATTTGTTTAAAACATTTTAATTTGTTATTAATTTTTATTACTTACTAATATATTTTCGAGTTAGATACAATAAAATAACCATATGAAATAATCAAATAAACAATCTCTTTCAAAATATGTTTTTTTCTTTAATTTATACATTTTGAATATATATATATATATATATTTTAAATTTTATTTATTTATATTATTTAAAAGAAATCTATTTAATATGTATAAGAAAATATACTTTAACATATATCATTTTAGTGTTTTACGAAATTTATAAGTAAAAACACTGGTTTGTTTAAATAATATAGACCTATTTTAGTAAATTTTATATATAGTAGTATCTATAATATTATTTTATTAAAATTTATTGATATATGATATTTTTTGGATGTTATGATATTAAGTTTCATTTTTAAAAATTAAAACTTCATTGCTTTAAAAGAAAATTTTCAACATATTTTTATAATTAAAACAAAAATAAATTTAAAATTAAATTTAATTTGTCATTAATATTTTAAGTGAGTTGCTAAAATACCATAGTTTTCTATTGACATTTTTTAAATAGTATATGAATTAAAGTTTATTATATATTATTATATTTTTGTATACAAACATTTTAAATAATATATTGTTGAGAGTTTCAATATAAATAAAAAATTGTAGATATATAAGTTTAACATATGTTAATACATTTATTTTTTATAAATCTATTATACAGTTTATGAATTTTAACCTATTTTAATGATGAATGATGATTTATTTAAATGAAAAACTTTACAATTTAAATTTGTTAATTACATATTTAATGTAATTTTATCATATTTAATTCATGTAACACTTCTATTTTCATATAATACAGAATATATTTATAGAATTTATAAAAAAGTAGAATTTTTATTTTCTTGTTTATAATAATATTATATAACTAATTATGAAATTTATTAGTGTATTATTTTATAAAAATATTTAAATTCTTAAGTAAGATTTTGTTATATTCTTTCTCAACAGATTTTGTTATAATTAAAAAATAAAATTCAAATCTTTAGTTGGTTTATTATTGATGTAAATAATTAAATATGTCATATTAACTAATTTTTAAAATGGTCTAATTACTATTTGTTAATAGTAGATAAATTTTAAAATTTGTTAATTTACCTATTTAATATAATTTTACCATATTTAACTAATGTAACATTGCTATTTTTATATAATAGAGAATATATTTATAGAATTTATAAAAAAATAGTGTAGAATTTATTTTCCTGTTTTATAATAAAAACTTAGTTAAATTGATTTATAATAATATTATATTACTAATCACAAAATTTATTAATGTATAATTTTAAAAAAAATATTTAAATTTTTAAGTAAAATTTTGTTAGATTATTTCTCAACAGATTTTGTTATAATAAAAAAATAAAAATTATAGTTGGTTTATTATTAATTTACCAAATTTATATACCCATTGAAATTAATTAATTTAAATATATTATTTTAAATGATATTGGCAGAATATGTAAATAAGAAAGAAATGAGATGAAAATATGTAAATAGAAGAAAATATTTAATCTGCTATCCGTGTTCCAAACATTATTCATTTAGTCTACTATCTATGTTTCCAAACATTCTAATTTTTGTACTTGATTTCTAATAATATAAACTAGATTTTAACCCGCACGTCCGTGCGGATATTTTTCTATTTTATAAATGTATTTGATATTATTACAAATATTTTAATTATATAATTTTTAATTTAGTGTTATATATTGTGTAACTCTATAATTTTTATATATTTCTTCCTCAAAATTATTAATATATAGTGATTTGTTTAAAACATTTTAATTTGTTATTAATTTTTATTACTTACTAATATATTTTCGAGTTGAAATATAATAAAATGACCATATGAAATAATCAAATAAAGAATCTCTTTAAAAATATGTTTTTTCTTTAATTTATACATTTTTCATATAATATATTTTAAATTTTATTTATTTATATTACTTAAAAGAAATCTATTTAATATGTATAAGAAAATATACTTTAACATATATCATTTTAGTGTTTTATGGAATTTATAAGTAAAAACACTGTTTTGTTTAAATAATATAAACTTATTTTTAGTAAATTTTATACATAGTAGTATCTATCATATTATTTTATTAAAATTTATTGATATATGATATTTTATGGATGTTATGATATTAAGTTTTATTTTTAAAAATTAAGACTTCATTCCTATAATTTTTACAGCATATTCAAATAGTTTTTTCGTGCTGCATTTCAAAACTTTATTCTTTATTATCTATGATTTTATCTTTTGTAGAATTTGAAATGTTATTATTTTGAGTGTAAATATTTATTTTAAAAATTTTATATTTGTCAAAAAAAACTTTAGAAAATTATACAACTATTTTTGAGTTTGGAACATCAAATTAATTTTGAATTTTTTTGTTACTACATCTAATCTATTATTTTATACATAAGATATTTGAATTTTAGTACTATTTACAAGAAAATTCCCAACATATTTTTTATAATTAAAAAAAAAAATTGATTTGTCATTAATATTTTAAGTGAGTGCTAAAATACCATAGTTTTCTATTAACATTTTAAAAAATAGTATATGAATTAAAGTTTATTATATGTTATTATATTTTTGTATACAAACATTTTAAACAATATATTGTTGAGAGTTTCAATATAAATAAAAAATTGTAGATAAATAAGTTTAACATATGTTAATACATTTATTTTGTATAAAGCTATCATACAGTTTATGAATTTTAGCATATTTTAATGATGAATGGTGATTTATTTAAATAAAAAACTTTAGAATTTAAAATTTGTTAATTTACCTATTTAATATAATTTTATCATATTTAATTCATTTAACACTTCTATTTTCATATAATCCAGAATTTATTTATAGAATTTATAAAAATAGTAGAATTTTTTTTTTCTTTTTTATAATAAAATTTTAGTTAATATTCATTTATAATAATATTATATAACTAATTACAAAATTTATTAATGTATTATTTTATAAAAATATTTAAATTCTTAAGTAAGATTTTGTTTAGATTCTTTCTTAACAGATTTTGTTATAATTAAAAAATGAAATCCAAATCTTTAGTTGGTTTATTATTAATGTAAATAATTAAATATGTCATATTAACTAATTTTTGAAATGGTCTAATTACTATTTGTTAATAGTATATAAAATTTTAAAATTTGTTAATTTACCTATTTAATATAATTTTACTATATTTAACTAATGTAACACTGCTGTTTTTATATAATAGAGAATATATTTATAGAATTTATAAAAAATAGTCTAGAATTTTATTTTCCTGTTTTATATTAAAAACTTAGTTAAATTGATTTATAATAATATTATATTTCTAATCATGAAATTTATTAATGTATAATTTTATAAAAATATTTAAATTTTGAAGTAAAATTTTGTTAGATTATTTCTCAATATATTTTGTTGTAATTAAAAAAATAAAAATTCTAGTCGTTTTATTATTAAAGTACCAAATTTATATACCCAAAATATTCGGTGGGTGTTGCATTGAGGAATATTCTGGAAAAAAATTTGGGTTCCTAATTGATTGATTATCAAAATCGTGATTGTTTAAAAAATTATTATATCTAATATCTAATATTTTTAAATTCAAATCTTATAGGTTCAAAAATATACTATTTTATTTTGTTTCTAATTGATGATTATCAAAATTGTGATTGTTCAAAAAATCTATTATATCTAATATCTATATTATTAAATCAAAAGTCAACTATTTGATATTTCAAAAATTGTGTATTCCGACATTTTATAAATCAAATATAATTTATATATTTATGTTAATATCATTTAGAAATCAAGTATTTCTTATATTGTAGGGGGAAATGATTATAATAAAGGACGGATATGTATTATCAATAAATTGTTACAAAAAATTTAGGAAGATATGCATTAAAAATATATGGAAATCGTAAATATTTGTTCAACTATTTGCAATATTTTGTAGATTTGAATATAAAAATATTCGGTATTTCTATTTTTCAACTGAAACAGGTGCAACTGATCACAATATTTCCTATATTCGTGTATCTGTATATTTTTAGATTTTAATTATCGATATTTTAATACATGTTTTTCTGAAAATTAAACTCTCAAAACTTCTATATTTACTAAAATAAACAAATTAATACTATAATTATAGATAGTTTATATAACATACACTATATATTTCGAGATTATTTTTTTACGACAAAGAAATAACAACCCATTGAAAGTAATTAATTTAAATATATTATTTTAAGTAATATTGAAAGAATTTGTAAATAAAAAAGAAATGGAATGAGTAAATGTGTAAATAGAAGAAATATTTAATCTGCTATCCGTTGTTTCCAAACATTCTTCATTTAGTCTACTATCTATGTTTCCAAACATTCCAATTTTGTATTTGATTTTTAATAATATAGATGTTAGTTAATAGATAAGTCACAACATTTTTTCAATAAGTCCCAAAAAAAATATGCCAAGGTAATTTTTAAATAGTTTAGCTCTGTTTTAATTATATTAGATGTTAGTTAATAGATACAGTCATCACACATGTTCAATAGATCATATATTGCGACGCGTACTCAAATAGACTCTGTTTTTAAGATAAT
>CAJHQP010013098.1:0-10134 GCA_905132765.1 Moricandia arvensis | reverse complement strand
CTTCGAGATCTGGTGGAACAGGAGATTAGCAACGGTCAAAAACAGCACTGGGACCACAAACTTCACAGGGTCATTGATACAAACTAATCTTCGCTCTTTTGTGAAACCAGCAGAGCTTTTCTGCTATGGCAGATAGGTGGTCGTAGATGTGTTCAGGGACAGAAAGGTTGAGGTCTTGACACGTGCATTCTCTCCTCAACCTGTCTTGTTTGGTTTCATCATGTAACTTGGGTATTCGTCCTATACAATGAGTGGGTTGATTGATGAAGTTGGGTGCTGTCGATCGAATGCTCTCTGGTGGTTTTTCGATCGTATGCCTACTTTTGGTGAAGTTTTCTACGATCTCTTCTCGAAATGTGAGATGACGTCATTAGCTCCTTGCTCTGAATCCTGACGCCAAATATTCAGGTTTGCTTCATCGCAACTGCTCAAGAACTTCCTCTATGATCTCAAGATGGTAGTCGATCGACACTAGCGGGTTAGTGGTCGCGATCGATTTTTGAGGTCTTAACGATGCGTCGATACAGTGAAGTCCTTAGGTGTCGATTGATGCTGAAGTACGGATGCACTCAAATTGGCTTCTTATACTCTGCTCAGCTCTCCATATGACCATACTTCGTTCTCTTTTCGTCTCTACCATATATGTCAGCATAACTTCATCTCGATACTTTATCATATATTGCTTCAGTATCATGCAATCCATAGAGTAAATTATGGTGAGCGCGAAGGCGTTTGTGATGTCAATTCCAGGTAGTGAGAGATCTATGGCTGGCAACCGTCTTGAACCAAGACCTGTCTGCTTCTCCAGCAAAAGAGAGTATGGGATATAGTTTGCAGAAGTAAGTAATCTTCAGAGACATCCATTGCACTTATGGTTGAAGCTAATCATCGAAATGATTCAAGGTGGTTAGCTAGGATCATTTATTGGGAAGACCATGAATAAGGATGCTGCAACCCACAAGTAAGAATATATGCAGGATTCAGGTCAAAGACATTCTGCTGATGGTGAGCAGAACAACACGCATCGCAAGACCTTTTGTGCGCGTAGAATCTACTCAGGCTGTTGTAGTCTCTAAGTGCCTTTTGTCGTTCAATCCCTAGAATTCATGTAACTAGCAGTACCGCAAATCTGATTGTAGTCCTATGCATGATCATTTGTCTACACTGTGCTGTGGCGCATGACGTCTTTCATCCGTAAGATGCCATTCTTGTCAACTCTCAGTATGAGTACTTCGACCTTCTCATATGCTTCGTCGGAAGTAAGTATGGATCCACTGATGACGTTGGGTGTCGATTGATAGTCATGATCGTTATTCGACCAGATCGAGGGCTGAAGTATTGTGCGCGTCGATCGAATCGTGTAAGTAATTGTGTCGATCGACGCTCGCTTCATCTTTTGCTAGGCGACTCTATGTGCTTGGAGGGTGTCGACTGGTCGCTCGTAGACTCTTATGGATCATGCGCAATCGGCAGGTTCCTTTTTTTGGAGGAACAAAAATCGTCTCCTACATTTGTCTTCTTCCTGGTACTAGTATGTACCTGAAACACAGAAGAAAACAAAATTATGTATGAGTAACTAGTAGTAGAAAATACCTAGACTAAATCAAAAAATTGAGTCTAATGGCGAATCCTTGCTCCGCGGCAACGGCGCACAAATTTGACAGAGTAGGGTTTTCGTTATGCTATTTCAATGCAATTCTTTGCAATTAACCGCTACAAACATACTCTTTCTCAAGAGAGGTCGAAATTGTAGTGACTTAGGAATCGAATCCACGGAGAGTGGGCACACAATAAAACTTAATACAAGCGCGATTAAGTTGGGCATAGATTAATAAGCAGTAAATAAACTATAGCATATAATTGATTGATTGGTAAGTAAAGAATAATAATAAATAGCTAGATCTAGGGTTTCAGGCAAGTGGGTTATAGAGGATAGAAGCCAAGGGTAAATTAATCATAGAACTCGATATCTAATGTACAAACGACCAGCTCTCGCTACGAGTCTAATCTATTGACGAAGTCCCGATGTCTACAGCTCTCGCTGTTGACAGGAATGACGTCAATCGATGGCAATGATCCTACTCGATCATGGTATCTCGAGTCAAGCATTAAGACCTAATCACATATGTTCACTAAATTAACTAAATCAAACTTTTCGTTTTGTTTCTAGCAACCTAGCTTTAAACAGGATTAATTCTGGTAGTAGACCATCGCTCTTGCTTGAGCCTAACTATCCTATGATCATGGTTCTAGTTAGCTACTTAAGAACACAAGAAAGAACACAATTCTGTTGATCTGATCTAAATAATTAACTTAGCAATTCTATTGTTTGGAAAATCCATCAATACCATTACTAAACCATAAACCTAACAAGAGATCTACTCAGACATGATCTTTTTCACAGTAATGATAGATGAATAGAATAGATATGAATAGAAATAAAATAAAGAACCAAAGGAGTTTTCAGGAGGACTCTGAAGAGTTCCTCCCTTCTCTCCTAACCCTAGAACAAGAAATAGAATAATATTTCTTAGCGTTTCAAAGCGTAACCGTCAACATGGCTTAGGAAACATATAATAGGGTTTTAGGTCATCATGGGTATTTTGGTAATGTTTATGGTTTCTTGGCTTAAGTCGGCCCATTAAAAAGTTGGCCTGTCTTCTGGGATCACCTTCGATTGATGGTAAGGCTTTGCCGTCGATCGACACTAATTCATCTTTTCCGACAGCTTCCTCTCGGAGGCAGAAAGACCACTCTTTCCGTCAATGGGCATAACTTTATATCTAACGTCATCTGAACCTAAAACTTAACTCAAAGTCCTATCTTCTGTCAAACTATCAGAGAAATCTCACGTGTGATGGTCTCCATCCATAGCTAAACATCTGACCACATCTGGGCAGTTCTGCATCTCTAAAAGCTTTCAGAATCACCCAAAGTTCTCCAGAACGTACCTGACCTGAAAATACCTCTAAAAATACTCCAAACACATATAATAACCTCTAAATAGGGCTGATATCATGCATAATAGTGTTAAATATCAGTCCCTATCAAACCTAAATATCCTATTATCATGGTTTTGAGTTAGCTTACTCTATGAGCACAGCAATAACACACAATATATTGATAGATCTAATAATATACCTAACAATTCTTATTATTATTTTTCTAATCCATTTGTACCATTAATAAACCCTAAATCTAGTTGATAAATACTCAGACATAATCAAAGTAAGAATAATAATCTTGAGTATAATGCATAGATTATAAAATATTGGGATTCAATACAAATCTCCCTAAGGAGTTTTGAATCTTTTCCCTAATTACAAAAAGAACGTCAGCACCGTACGTATGCGTATATATTTGTCTACTCTATATTCTCTCATACATATATAATATAACCATTACACCTAAAATCTAGGTCAAAACTCGTCCAGGGATAAACTGTAATCGTAGTGTCTTGTCTCTAACTTGGGCTTGAATCGGCTGTCCCTGCGAATTGACAGTCATCACTCGATGGCTAAGTAGTCAGACATCGATACGAGATCTTGTCATGTCACCTATCGTCGATCTTTCACATAGTATGACTATCGTCGACTGACCGGCAGCCTTGACACTTCTACTTACTCACACTCAAGAGATCAGCTAAGGATTGATTCCTATCTCAAATGCTCCAGCTGCAAGTATCTCATATACTTCCAAAACGTACCTTGACCTGTAAGATACATTAAAACACATAGCCTATACGCCATACATAGAATCGCCAAATGAGTCATGAACATGGCTAAACTAGGTACTGCCTAAATAGGCTACGATCACATCGGCATAACTTGGTTTGTCGTATCTGCAGCAATTCACCAAGGTTTGTATCTCACTCATGAAAAGGCATGGTGTTCTCAAACAAATTCGCCAGGATGTGCTATGAGTCGACTTGTCGAGTGGTCAATACATTATCTTACTATCTGCACAGTCTACTTCTCGTTCCAGGCTTTCGATGTAACCCGTTACAGAGATTGTATCACTGACGGATGTATTCTCGGTAAATGATCTGCCAGACTGCTTCTGATGGAAGCGTTGTCCCTGATTAACTCTTGTGCTGGATGGACTTTTTCTCTATTCGTGCGCACACGCCTCTCTCATTCCGAGAGCAGTCTTCGGTTTCAGATAATCAAAGAGTTAGCAACAATGAAGAAGGGCCGTCGGGAAGAGATCGTACGCTCCACTTGGTCTCATCTTCTTATTACTTGGTCGTCTTTGTGTACGTGATGTAGAGAACGCTAACCATGTTCACGGTGCGTTGTTGTCTAAGCGAAAAGGTCGATGCACCTCAAATTGCCCTGTCATTGTTATTTGCCATTTACCACGATGCGCGCGCAGCATTCGGTACAGACATCAGACGTCGACTTCGCCTTGGTCTGCCATCGCACTACAACGAGGGTATGATTCTAATTAATGGTCGTGGTCGACTCGATCTTTCCACAAGATGGCTCGTTATTTGTGTCCTTTTAAAAGACAACCGATGCAAATCGCAGGTAGCTGTACTCTTCTTTCCGTGAAATTTACAAGCTTCCACCGATTATACCTCAGTCCATTCTGTCGATATTCGTGATTCGCGTTTTCGAGTCACTTCTAGATATCTCTTGTGGAAAACTCTGTGTACTAGTTTGGAAATGAGTTCTGCATACATGGAAAGTATCTATGATTTTACCTATTTCACCTATGATATATATAGTCGTATATTTAAGAGTATTTATATGTCATTTGTGTTATTGCTTTAAGAGAATTTATAATGGTCTAGGTAGCTTATTGGCTATAGCATATTGGTATGTTGCTTCTGCTGGACTATTTTGGAGACTATTAGGACTGCGCCGCTCAGCATACCAGAGTCGGATCAGATACTTATGATATGGAACCGTCGATCGGCGTCAGACACTGTGACGTCGATCGACGATGAACGTCGGAGAGCATTGGGTTTAAACTTACAGTCTTTACCCAGAAGTCTCATTAATTGCACAGACAAGTCCCTTGCCTGAATTAGATATTATTATTATGTGAGTTCTGATCTCCTTAAAGAACAAGTTAGCAACATGTAATGCATCATCAGTCTTATGACAAGCTATGAAATGTGCCATCTTAGAAAACCTAATCTACCAACAACAAAGATAGAATCCTTTCCAGTCCTAGTTCTAGTAGTCCTACAATGAAGTCCATAGAGATATCATTCCACGATGATAAGGAATGGGTAATGGAGTATACAAACCATGGGACTGGACCTTAGATTTAGCTTGCTTGCACGTTGTACACCTTCCACAACTCTTTCAACATCTCTCTTCATGTGCGGCCAAAAGAAGTGATCCTGCAAGACCATAAGAGTTTTGGCAATTCCAAAATTGTCCCATTAGACTTCCTCCATGGGATTCCCTAACAAATAAGTCTCTCAAAGAACAATTAGGTACACAAAGGCGGATTGTCATAGAATAAGAATCCATCATGCCTTAAAGTAGTGACCAGTAGAAACTTTCTCACAAGATTTATATGCTTCTTTGAAAGTCAGGATCATTCTCATACATACCTTTGATTTGCTCAAAGCCTAGTAACTTAGCATCTAGAGTAGTCAAGAGAACATACCTTCGAGATAGTTCATCAGCAACTATGTTTTCTTTACCTTGTTTGTATTTGAATGACATAGGGAAATTCTCAATAAACTCAACCATCTTGACGTGTCTCTTGCTAAGCTTACTTTGTCCTTTTAGGTACTTGAGAGACTCATGATCAGTGTGTATGACAAAAATATTTACGGCCACAGAATGTGTTGCCATGTTTGTAAGGCTCTCACCAAGGCGTATAGCTCCTTATCATAGGTAGCATAGTTTGAGGGTAGCTCCTCCAAGCTTCTCACTGAAGTATGCAATAGGTTTCCGATCCTGCATCAATACAGCACCAATACCAATTCCTGAAGCATCACATTCGATTTCAACATGTTTTATGAGAAAAAATCAGGAAGTATAAGAAGAGGAGATTGAGTAAGCTTCTCTTTAAGGGTTTGAAAGCAGTTTCTTGTGCATCTCCCCACTTGAATCCAACATCTTTCTTGATTACTTCAGTTAGAGGGGCTGCAATAAGTGCTGAAGTCCTTTCACAAAGCGTCTATAGAAACCAGAAAGTCCATGAAAACTCCTTACTTCCCCTACTGTCTTTAGGACTTGGGCCATTCTTGAATTGCTCTAACCTTCTCCTGGTCAACCTTTACACCATCTGCACTCACAACAAAGCCTAAAAGACCAAGTTATCTGTACAAAAAGTGCATTTCTTCAAGTTTGCATAAAGCTTTTCTCCTCTCAACACATCAAGAACTGACCTAAGATCTCTATATGATCATTAATGTTCTTGCTGTAGACTAGAATGTCATCAAAATACACTACAACAAAGAGACCTATGAATGATCTAAGCACATGATTCATCAATCTCATGAATGTACTAGGTGCATTTGTTAATCTGAATGGCATAACTAACCATTCATACAATCCATGTTAGTTTTGAATGCAGTTTTCCATTCATCACCTTCTTTCATCCTAATTTGATGATAGCCACTCTTTAAGTCTATTTAGAAAAAATGCAAGAACCATGCAATTCATCAAGCATATCATCTAATCTAGGAATGGGATTGCGATACCTTCACTGTTATGTTGTTGAATTGCTCTACAATCAACACACATGCGCCAGCTACCATCTTTCTTAGGCACAAGAAGAACTGGAAATGCACATGGACTCAAAACTCTCTTGGATATGACCCTTTTCCATCAGCTCCTCAACTTGTCCTTGCAATTCCTTTGGTCTCCACCGGATTAGTTATGTATGCTGGACTGGTTTGGAAGTGTTGATTCAGAACAAAATCAATTTGATGCTTCAATCCCATGTATGGGTGGTAAGCCAGTAGGATGATCATCTGGAAACACATCTTCATACTCCTGTAATAAGAAACAAGTTCACTCGGATAATCCGGTGCTAGATCAGTTATGGTTAGAAGAGATTCCTTATAAACAAGCAATATAACCGATGATGAGAGTAAAGAGTTCTTTTGATGTCTCCCTGTTTGCATAAGAAGTTATGCTGCTTGTTTTGATCAGGCTTTGAGGTCGATACTCTTTCTTCTTTTGAAGTCGGAGTGATCTTGTTGAACATCCTTAGGAGTTAGAGGTACCAACACAGTCTTCTTTCCCTTAAATTCAAATGAATGCTGTTGGTATACGCCATCAATGTATCACATGTCTATCTGATTGCCATGGCCTTTCCAAGGAGAATGTGACTAGCTTCCATTGGTAACACATCACCACAAGACTTTCATCCTCATATCTTCCAATGGCGAGAGGTACCACCACTTGACTAGACACCTTCATCTCACCTTCTTCATTAAGCCATTGTAGCCGGTAAGGTTTTGGATGCTTTTGAACTTTTCAGTCCCAACTTCTTTACCATTGTTCACTAGCAACATTAACACAGCTTCCACCATCCACAATGAGGCTACAAACCTTTCCTTGCACCATACACCTTGTATAAAAAAGGTTCTTCAACGTTGCTCAAGTTCCTCAGTCTTTGTTGTAGGTTTAAGAGTCTTCTAGCCACCAACAGTCTCCCTTTCCACTGGTTCTTCTTCATATTCTTCTTCAGACTGCTCGTGATCATAATCTGATTTATAATCTTCAGACTCATATTCTCCATTCTCAAGCAGAATCATGATCCGTTTGTTGGTGCATTCATTGGCATAATGCCCTCTTCCTTGACATTTGAAACACTTAACGTCTCTAGCTCTTGAACTGGTAACCACGGCCTTTCCCCTTGTCTTTCCCAAAAATAGCACTTGGTTTTGCTTCTTCTTTAGGATATGGTTTGCTCTCCTTAAGTGTAGGTCCGGCTTCTCTCCTTAGATGTATGAAACCTTGAAGTTCCATAACTAGTGCGAGAGTGTCCATTCTCTTGAGTTGTTGTTCCACAAGAATGCTTTATGCAACATCTCTTCTAACTCAACATAATGTTGCATCTCTACATTATCTTGAATCTCACGGTTGAGTCCTCCTAGAAACCGGGACATGGTGGCTTCTCTGTCTTCAGAAACACAAGCTCTCAACATAAGCAGTTCCATCTCTTGAAAGTATTCTTCTACGGACCTAGATCCTTGAGTGAGCTTCCTTAGTTTCTGATGTAGATCACGGTGGATAGTGACTCGGAACAAACCTCTTGCGCATAATAGATTTCATCTCATGCCATGATTCAACTGGATACTCTTGGTTGCGTCTCCTAGTAGTCACTAGCTGATCCCACCAACTCAGGCATAATCATAGAACTCAGTAGCTGCTATCTGAATCTTTTGAGCTTGAGTATACTGCTGACAATCAAAAACAAGCTCGATCTTCTTTTCCCACTCCAAATAGGCATCTGGATCAGCCTTGCCATAAAAGGGAGGTATCTTTAGCTTTAGTCCAGCAAGATCATCACGTTGGTGTCTCCTTCCCTCATGATCATGTCTCTGCCTCCTCCGGCTGTCTCTAGAAGAAGAACTATGACTGCGTTCATAGTAGTTATCAGTTTCTTGTGAACCAGCATGCTCTCGCCGGTTTCTCCTTGATTCTTCTTGTTCTTGTTAAGTTTGAATAACTCTTTCTCTCTAGATTCATTGTTGTGACCCTGACAGTAGTCTGCCTCATCTCTTGCCTCAGTTCATCACGAAGCTCCCTTATACTATTCTTAATATATCAGCAACCGTGGAGATCATTGTTTGGTTTAGTTGCTCAGTCATCTGATCCCTCACTAGCTTGTTCTTCCTTACTAGTTCTACTTTTCCTCTGACTCGTTCACCATGGTACCTGAATCAGAAAACACCTAAATAAGTAAGATGTCCACGAGAATTCAAATAGATTGAATAATCGAAACAAAACCAGGTTTTAAAAGATTCAAAAGAACAAACTTGTAGATCACGGCTCAGAGAAATCAATCGACAAGATTCAGATCAGATTTATCAGTTTAAGTTTTATGAAATCAAAATCCAAGATGAATAAGAACAGATCTAATCAAAGAACCAAAACAAACAACTTATAATCGCAAGTGATTCAACAGATCTATCGATTCGATTACTTCTTTCACACGGATCAGTTTAGTTTGAATCAAAATATGGTAAGAACGTTTTAGATCTATCAATATTCAACATGGATGGATCAATATCAGATGAAATGATGTTCATCTTATACGAGAAACAACAACAAAACACAGATCGATCAATGATTATATGAGAAGTCAAAGAGTTCGACTTGAAACCAAAAGAGATCGAGAACTTCCCTATCCAGAGTTGCTCTGATACCACTTAACACACTTCTAGGATGCTTCTCTGGAACGTATGGATAGATCCTTGCACAAAGAGCCAAGGCTCAAGTTTACCAAGGTTTGAGATCAAATGGTGACACAAAGAGATGCGGATAGACTCCTTGATACTCCTAGGAACTAGATCAGATATGACACACCAAACTAGATCCCTTAGACATTGATATAACTCACCAGCAAACCCTCACACTCGACAAGAAGAAGAGAGAAAATAAAGGCAAAAGGTTTTGATAAAGACTGCTTGTTTCAGAAAGAGAGTTGCCAATAGTTTAAATAGAGAAACCAAGGAACACGCTCCTTTAGGTTTCGAAAATATCATAACATAAAAACTATAGTTTAAAACATAACATAAAGATAAATAGATAGAGTAGTCTTCTTAGGCTTGGACCGGACATTAGAACCTAGGTGAAGTGTAAAGCAGCTTGTGGCCTCGTTAAAAACCTTCCTCCGTAAAACCTCTTTGGGAAAACCGAGAGCAACGAAAGAGCACACACAAGTACTTTCCTAAGTACTAATTCAGCTAGATGAGGAGATAGCTTGAATGGTAATCAAGGTATCTCGGATCATCAAGATTTTTCCAAGACCCTTCTTGTTGTTTCCATACTAGTCTAAGTAATCCTCCAATGGCTCCATTTAGTTTCTTAGTTCTAGAACGAGTCATGGGACCTTCTGGAATGGCTAAGGCATCTTCAATAGCTGGTTGATCCATGGGTGCATTCCTGGTTGCATCATCTTCCTTGTTGATCTGGTCCATGATCACATCAG
>CAJHQP010013097.1:0-10141 GCA_905132765.1 Moricandia arvensis | reverse complement strand
ATTGATTCCCTAAATATTTATCATTTTTGGGCCTTCTAGATATAACCATATTATCCAAGGATAAGGGTCTCTGTCAAGCTCCAGGTTCAGCAATGTCATTCTTTCCTCCAGAAGAGATAATCCCATATTGGCATAGATACTAGGCAAAGGAAAGATGTCAGGAGCTGATGGCGTTGATGCTATGGGACCATACCTGTAGAGCTGGAGGGCTTCAAATATGGCATGAGTAACGGTTTCTTCTGGCTCCCCAGATCTTGGACAATAATTATCGTATCTCATGTTGTGTCGTATTAAATTTCTCGTAACACACCACTTGGCCTGTTATCAGTTGCCACATAAGGTGACATATCTTCTGAGGTGCTTTTACTTTCCAGACAAGGGCTTGGAGTTTAGTTATGCTTGGGCTCCAGAATCTCCTCTTCTTCAGCGCTCCTCAGTAGGTTGCGAGCTACCTAATATCCCAATTTTACCGTATATTGTCCCATTATTAGTGTAATTCCAGCAGACGGAATCTCTGTGGTAATTGAACTTATGGCGAGACTCCTAATGAAGGTGTGTCTTTTGGAGCAACATAATTTCAAGTAGCCCAACATCCCACTCTCTTGTTCATGATTGATGAGATCACTGACTCTCAAATTTGGATGCATGACATGAGCAATCGATCTTGCCGGCCTAGCTTGTGTAGTGGGAATCTAAGCGTCTTCCCATACCCTGACATCAAATCCAAAGTGATTTTTTTTGTCTGATCCCAGCAGAAGTAGTTTTTCGTGCGGCTGTGATAGTAAACCATTCGTAGGATTGGTTAATCACTAACTGCATTTGCAATGGCGAGCTCAATCTATAGTACATGCCTCTCAATACTCGAGCTACCAATGATTCAGGGAATTGGACTAGTCTCCAAAGTTTGTTTAGCTAACAATGCCAGATTAAATTCATGGATCATACGGAAACCAATCCCACCCTCTTCTCTGGTAAGCACATCTTTTCCCATTTAGCCTAGTGAATTCCTCGCTTTGGTGGATTTGAGCTTCACCAAAATTGTGTAATGGCACTTGCTAGGTTTTCACAAATCTCCAGCGGCAGCAAAAAGGTTGACATAACATATGTTGGGAGAGCCAGCAGAATGGATTTTATTAAGACCTCATTTCCTCTTTTCGATAGCTACCTTCCCGTCTGTCCATCCATTCACTCTATGCATTAGTTTTTCCTTTAGAAATGCAAACAGTTTGTATTCGGAGCCGCTAATGTCCTATGGAATTCCAAGATATGTTCCCATACCTCCCGCATTATGTATCCCAAGTGTATCCTTAATCTGTTGTCTAAGATTTGCACCTATCCTCTTACCAAAGAGTAGAGAGGATTTATCAAAATTAATACACTGTTCTGATGGTTTCCCATATTTCCTTACTACTTTCATCACTTCTTCACATTCACGGGGCTCCTCCTTACAAAAGAAAAGACTATCATCAGCAAAGAGAAGGTGAGATACCGACAGGCATGCACGTGTGACGCGCATCCCTGTATATTTCCCCTTGGTTTCCCATTCATGAGCACCTTGTATTTGACTGACGTAATGCATCTCATTATCTAGGTAATCCAGATTTCAGAAATCCCATCTTGCGCATGCATGCTTCTATAAATGACCATTCCATTCTATCATATTCTTTACTCATATCTCTCTTTATGGCCATCCTTTTATTTCTCCCGCTCGGCTTAGTTCTCAAAGCAAAAGCATGAAAACATCTCTTGTGCAATCATGATATTGTCTGAGATCTGCCTCCCAGCAACAAAGGTTGACTGGTTTCTGAAATTTTATCAGGCAAGACTTTCTTTAATCTCTACATAAGACCTTAGAGATTATCTTATAACTGACATTACACAAACTGATGGGCCAAAATTGAGTCATCTCGTTAGGCCATGTTGTCTTTGGGATAAGGCAAATATTTGTGTCATCAAGCCATTTGCCATTTCTCCATGTAAAAGAAATTGATTAACCATATGAGTTAAATCATCTTTTACAATATCTCAAAATTTCTGATAAAAGAGAGCTGACACCCCATCTAGGCCATGAAGCCTTCTCCGGGTGCATAGCGAATAGTGCTAGCTTAACTTCCCATTCAGTAACTGGAGCTGTAAGGGCATCGTTCATTGGTCCAGTGATAGTGGTGGAAACCTCCAAAAGAGCATCTTCTATCTCCTCGGGATTAGAGGACTCAAAGATCTGTCTAAAATAGCTAGTAGCAATGGCGACTAGGCCATCCTCATCTTCCACCACATTCCCATTTTCATCTAAAAGCTGAGTGATCTTGTTCCTTGCTCTCCTTTGTTTCGTCAGTGCATGGAAGAATTTTGTATTTCTATCGCCTTCTCGCAGCCAGAATACCCTGCTTTTTTGCTTCCAGAACATCTCTTCTGCCTTAAGAGCATCAGATAATTCCTTCAAAGCCTCAGCGATCTCCTCAGTTGTAGCATCATCATTTGAGTAAAGATCTTCTACCTTCTCCTTTAGTTCGTCGACTTGCTTTGCTGAATTAACATTGTGTTTGTCTCCTCCACTCCCCCAGCGCTTTACGACAGTTGGAAATGTGCTCCATAATGCTTGCATCTGGAGGCAGATCTGGTGACTTCCATCCATCAAGAATTACTTGCCTTAGTTCCTCATTATCAAGCCACCTCTTGTCAAATTTGAATTCTAGACTTTCTTATTGGCTTCGTGAGAATATCTGCGCGGACCGGACAATTATCCGATCTGCATAACCTCACATACTTTACCGCCGTGTGGGGGAAAGCTCTAAGGCCACTCCTCATTTCAAACAGCCCTATAAAGGCGGCATCTTAACAGTTGCTCCTCGAGCTCTCTTGCCCACCCATGATAGCATGTCTCCAGTAAGGGGAATTCCAACATACCACAATCGCTTAGCATCTGCCTAAAAGGTAGAAACGAGCTATTGGCCGTTGTCTTCCACCTTTTTTCTCATTGTGACCAGTTATTTCATTAAAATCACCTATCATGAACCAGGGTCCATTTCTTGTTGTAGAGAAACGCGTAGATGTTCCCAAACCTGTTCTGTTCGTTCTAGTACAGGGTCTCCATAAACAAATGTCATGTAAACTTTTATTCCATCAATGATTGCCTCAATGTCAATCTTTATGTTATTCGAAAAATAAAACATTAACTTTGAATTCATCCATAAAAGCAAAGCTAAACCTTCGCTGAGTCCAAGTGGCTCAACGGTAAACAAATGATCAAATCCTAAGTCGGCCTAAATGTTTTGCAACAGCAGCTCTTGTTCTTCGTTTCAGAGAGGAACAAAATTCTAGGGCGATGCTTCTGACACATCTCCGTAAGGCGTCGAACTGTGAGGTTGTTCCCAATCCCTCGACAGTTCCAACTGATTGTCCGCATTAATGATGCTCGGATGGGTTATTGGAACCCATCACACCATCATTGTTGTTTGAACTACCTCTTCCTGTCTTAGAACTGTGTCAATGACGTCGCTTCCTATATGTTTCTCTTGGACCAGGAAACATGGCCGAGCGAAGGCGCGGCGATCCTCGACGGAGGAAATCAGCTTTTTTTGTTTGAATGCCCAATGGAGCATTTGTTTTGGCTGCCACTCTTCGTACCTTTGTATCCATCTCTAGACATCTTCACGTCTATCTTTATTCTGGCCGTGGTTTTGTCCGCTTCCATAGCCATCAGATCTTCCCCCAACAAATCGTCCTCCTGAATATCACACTCCATCATACCATCATCCTTCTGCTCCCCAGCTCCTTATCTTTCAAAGCTCCAATCATTTGATCATTCTCAATCCTTTTGCTTCTACTTGCAAGCTCCTTGGAGAGAAGGTAAGGGATCTATCCAACTCACGGATAGTTACATTCGCTTCTTGAACATTATTGACACAAGATGGGGTCACAATGGCACTTGCAAGATGCTTTCGCTTACTGCCCTCTCCACTCTTCTGAGATTCGTCCATTGTTTGATCTCTTGACTCTGGTACTTGCTCATATGGAACAACATTAGATTGGTCAGACATCTGTGGTATCTCTCCAGCATGAGATCATATCATCTCCGTTCCTACTTTGTTCAGCTATGGGCGCTTATGTCTTCCCTCGTCGAGAGACACGGACATTGATCTTATTGGACGTTCTTAAGGAACACCCTCATCCCTCACCTCTTTACTCTGCTTTCATACGCCAAGTTTGTTCATTCTTGCGAGCATAAGATCCACTTCCATACCGAGAACCTCCATACCGATTTGTCTTATGATCATCTCTTCCTCTTATAATCCGGTCTCCTTGCGCTTTCAAAACGCAAAATTTATTTTCTTTGAATATTTCTAGTTATTCAAAAGATAAAATCTTTTTAAAAAAATTATGATATTACTCGATATGCGAAAAATTATTATACACTACAATATATTCTTAATTTACGTTGCTATAGTAGGTAAATTGTAATATTTTGAAAATTAACTAGAAATCTTGTGTAGATCACATTTAATTTAGTGTTGCAGAACGAAAAAGTTGATAACCGTTCTAAATATACATGAGTATATTAATATACCAAACCGTTAATGTTTACTAAATATTCCTAAACAAAGTATTAAGTTTGTTAAAATTTTAACTATAAAACTATATGCTCTTGAGCTATTAAAAAGAATATATATGCTCATGTTCTAAAGGAAAATATAAAAATATCTATCTTATTTAAATAACTTAAAAATAACTGTAAGACATCTGATTTTGTTATTCCTAAAGTTGACGATGACAATTAACATTAAATTCAAAATATTCACAAAAATCTATATTATTAACCATATTTCTTATACTGTTAAAATATACCAAAAATTTGTAATCAACATTTAAAGTCCTATTGGTTAATATATTAAGATAGTTAAGAGATGTTTTATATATTTATACAGTTAAAGTAATCTTCTAATGAGATGAATTTATGTACTCTATATAGGGTTTTGGTCGAAGTTTGTTTGTGTTTAGTGAGTTTAAATGTTTACTATATATTCCTAACAAAATATTAGGTTTGCTAGGTTTTTAATTTAAAAAATACATACTTTTGAAAAATATAGGTTTCAATTCTATTATATCATTAAAAATCAAAATATTTTTAGGGTAATCATTTTATTATTCCTAAATATTATGATATTAGTTAACATTAAATTAAAAATATTAATAAAAATTATATTATTTTCGGTGCTTCTTTTATATTAGATATTATTAATTTAATATAAGAAATATTAGAATATATGAAAATAATTTCTTTCTAAATGCTACAATATTTTTTTTAGATTTAGATAGAAACTAATTTTAAAAAAAATCTAAAAATGAAATGGTATTGTATTGTAAATAATTCTAAAAACTAAGAGCAAAATCCTAGTAGGGATTTTACTTTAATAGTATAGATACCAAATTATCTGAGTCATCTCCTATATTACCAATCCCTTATACACTAAAGTGCAAGTCGACTCGCCAATCAAAATTTGACAGGTGAAAAAAAATACAATAGAAAAATAAAAATTACAAATTACAAATTACAATAAGATAATGATTTAAACAAATGTATCATTGGTTTCTTGAAACAAAGCAACTACCCATGATCCCCTTTTGTCCATAATCTTATATTCTCATGTGTCTATGCCTCTAAAATTTGACGAACAACCTTCAAAAGAAAACAAAACGATCAATCGTTTGAGAATAGAATAAAAAAGGTTCATACTCTTTTCTCCTTCAATCTCTATATCTTAACTCAAAACTGGGGCCTTATAGAATGCTTTGAGCCAGTTAGGCTATCTTACTTCTCTGTACGATTTTGTTGTCTTATATGAAACACCAGATTGCTGCATCGGAACCTGTGTAGAATAAGAAAGAAGGTTTGAAAAAGATTAGATATCGTAGATCTTAGTTGTTGGATATTAGACATGTGCAAAGCGACTTCGGCGTAGGAAAAAAAGAAAGAAAGTGAGAGGAAGGAAGAAAGGGGGGAAGAAGAAAGAAACCAAAACGTAAAGATGGTACAATATGAGGAACTGATTTTGATAAAAGGTAAAGACAATTATACTAATTCACCACTTTAAGGATCTGGTTTGTTAGAAACAAGGAGGAAGGAGTTCGCCCTAGTTGGCTTCTCTCTCTGATACGGAGTTCGAGACAGCCGCAACAAGTTTCTTCGTCAGAATGAAGATCTCTCGCCGGTGAAGCTCTTTTTCCTTTTAAGCACCAGACTGTTTTCCGCCGCCGCTGACGTCACGCTCTCATCCGCGAAGCTTCTCCTTTGGTATCTCCCTTTGTCCCTACAATGGCTTCTCTTGTAGCTGGATCATCTGCTCCTCCTTCCCTGCCCCCTGAACCACCAGATACAGTTCTACATGTGGTGTTTCCGGTGGATCCTCCAGAGCCTCCAGTTCCTCCAGTTCCTCCCGATCCTCCACCGTTTCTCCTGGTTTTCCTCCAGCCACCGTCCAGTCTCCCCACAATGGCGTCTCCGTTTTGCTTCTTGCTCCGGTGGAAGCTTTGGCTCTCTCCAACACCATTTCGTTCAGATCTACTAGTCATGAGCTCTCCTCCTAAACCTCATGACCCTCTTCACCTTCTCGACCCACTGGATTTTTATCCTTCCCTCTACTGGTCCTTCATCTATGCAGCTCCTTCGACTTGTTTGTCTGCTCATTCGGTAACTAGTTCGTTGGGGCTTGTGGTTGAGTCTTTCAATGGCTCACTTACTGCAGTATGCAGTTTCTTTTCTGGGTTTTCTCCGGCTCCTTCTAACGCTATCAGGTTCGATTTTGGCCCTTCAAGCTCCTCTCCTAAATTGTCTCAGATTTATGGGTCTCTGTTAGCTGGGCTTGTTATAAGAAGTGATATACTCTTAGGTTGGTACTATGAAGCTTGGTTCACTGTGATTGATGTGCTCTTTGTGGTGGTAGATGTCCAAAGCGTCTTTCACTTGCTATGTTTTTTGAGAAGTAGGCAAAATTTCAAGGTGTTTGTGGCTTTATTCCCATGTGGTTTAGGCTCTTTTGTCTCTATGCTCGAAGTCTCCAGTGGTAATTCTCTCACTTTGGAGGAACTTCTTACTGCAGTATGCAGTTCTTCATTGGTTTTTGCTGTAACAGAGGATGCATTGTTGTTATTTTCTCCCCATTTGTGGCATCTGGGAACGAAAGATGATAGCAGTTGCGTCATTACTTTGAACCAAAGTAGTTTGGGCTGTGATAGCCTGGTGTTTTCCTTTATGGATCCTACTTATGTCCAAAATCTTTCACTTGGTTTAGGTGATAGTTTTGCAGAGAGCGTAGTGTTGTCTATGGAAGTTTTTCGTTTCATTAGTTCATCTACGAACGTGTATTCGGATACTCAAGACATACCGATATTGCAAGGTTTTGCCTTCAAGATTTCTGACCTTTTTGCCACTGTTGCAAAGTGTCTAGTTCTTTTGGTTGTACAAGTTGTGATTATGTCAACCAGTTTCTCTAAGCTCGTCTACAAGTTAGACTGTCAAGAATTCACTCGCCTTCTTTCAGAGAGTTGGTCTTTTGGTATTCACCGGATCTTATTCGCTATTCGACCCCTTATCATTTCTTTTCGTGCTCACTTTCCATGTTGTTGTATTTATGTTATGGCAAACTCTTTGGCTTGTGATGCTTTCCTATGTTGTAACACCTCCTCCTCTAATGGAGTTTAAAACTTTTAAGTTAATGAAAAGTAAGGTTTGACCAAAAAAAAAAGGATCTGGTTTGTTTTAAATTTTCAATACTTTGATATTCAGTAAAATAATTTGGTTTATGTACAGCTGTAGGGTGATGGAAAATTCAAGTGTTAAAAACATGCAAAATTGATGCCATGGAAAAAGTTATCAAATTCTAAGACAATTAAATGAAAATACGTACGTTTGATGTTATATTAATGTAGTATGTGAGTTTATCATTTATGTCATATATTTATTAAAGGTGTATTAGCATATACTAAATAGTAAATATCACCTATTCTCAAATTAAAGAGTTTGATAACTTAATTATTTTCCATTTTTTATGTACTGATATTATCTTTTGATTTCCTTTCGTGCAATAGTGTCTCTTTCTTAAATGTTGGTTTTTACTTTCTAATCAGATTTGTAAAATTATTTTTGTTTGCAGCTGAATACTGAATTCAATAAGACAAAGAAACTATAGATTGCAGGTTAAGATTTATGAGAAAAAAAACACTTGAAGAACAAAACATAAAGAAAAACCTTAAATGAATATTTGTATTCAGCCGTTAATTAAGATCAATGCAATTTTAAAAAAAAAGTCTAACTTTTTTTATATGTTTGTGGTTAATTAAAGATAATGTGTGTTAATTGTTATTGGTTTGTTTACGTATATTCATCTCCCTTTGATACATGAACGTTATGTTATACATGTAATTTTGCTTATAAATAATTGAAATTTGGTTTTTAGTAACAAAAAAATACTCCCATGCATAACATGGGGTCAATACTATTATCTCTTAAACACCAATTTCTAAATCCCCCTTCATAAAAAGAATTACGAAATTCATTATTTTAATTGATTTTTTTTTGCTAATTACTAATTTACCATTTTCTCTAAAAACCCTAGCATATATACCCGATCTCTTGTTGTTTTTATCATTTTCTTATTTTCTCCTTCATTCTTTCTATCTCATTCTTTGGAAACTATTTTTCCCTTTCTTTCTTTTCTTCTTTCTTCGTAGTTCTGAAAGCCTTTAAATGGAAGAGCTTGGATTATGGTGAAGAAGATGATGAATTAGAAAAAAAAATAGCTTGAAGAAGATCTGGGTTTCGATTTATGATTCTTCGTATCCTATGTTTTGATTTAGGATTCTTGTTGTTCTATATTTAAGGATTTAAGGTTGTTAAGCTAATTATGTGTTTTCTATGATTTTTCGGGTTCTTATTGTTCTGGTTTTCTCAATTTAGGGTTGTAAAAAATATGTATGAGTTTTCCATGATTTTGGGTTTTTATTATTCTTATTCCCCTTTCATGTTTTTATGGTTTTTATTTAATTAATCTTCAAATCTGTATTTAGTATACTCAGTCAAATTTGGTAAAACTAACTCAGTAGTAGTTAGTAGTACTTAGTATTACACATTATGATCAGTAGAACTCACTCGAACTCGGTATAACTAACTTAGTAAAACTCGTATAACTCAGTAGAACTCGGTATAACTCTGTATAATTCGGTATAACTGCACTCAGTAGTACTCAATATAATTTAGTAGAACTCGGTATAACTACACTCATTAGTACTCAATATAACCCAATACAACTAGTATAACTTAGTATAACACAGTATAACAAAACATCAATATTACCTAATAGAACGAAGTATAACTTAGTACAATTAGGTAAATCTATATGGTATAATGCATTATCCAAAATTTTAAATTTGAAATATGAAAATTTTGAAATTTGAAAATAATCAAAAATAATAATTTCAAAATAAGAAAAGCTAAATCGGGTTTTAATAATCGGGGATATAAAGGATTTGAGAGATCCATAAGAGATTTAGTCTTTCATAAATGGAGGTAAGGAAGAAGATGCTCCAAATTATCGTTTATGACAAAAATTACAATGGAAACTAATAGCAGAGGAAGAAAGAAAAAGCAGCTCCAATGAACACGAGCCATGAAAAATTAGACAGCACAGTCCACCACTGAGACCCAAGAGGTCTGATAAGGGTGCTGGGAAGACCAAGCTCCACACGAGCCTCCTTCAGTGAACCGTAACTCCAATGATCCAAGGGAGAATCGAGACCACTGACTCGCGTTAAGAACCGAGAACCAGAGCTAACTCCAATAAGCCACATTGCAGCTACACTAACGGGGCAGGGACGGAGCGCAGTCGACATATTGAAGAGGAAGAAATCCACCAGCAAACAAACAAAGTGGACAAACATTAGGAGCGGAGACAATCGAGGTGGTACTACTGGCGGAGACAAAGAGAACATGTCATAGACGGCCCGACTTAAATCCCAAACAAGCATGTGCACACAAAGAGTGCAACAGCTATAGCTGCTACAAAACAACCTTCACCACCACGATTGTTTATTTGGAACTGCGTTCAGAACCAACCTTGACTGGAGAAACCGGGTGACCCTGTAGACG
>CAJHQP010013096.1:0-10145 GCA_905132765.1 Moricandia arvensis | reverse complement strand
TATATCTCTGTAGAGATTAAAGAAGAAAAGAGTTTTCTTAGCGGTGCGTAAAGGAGTGTTCTTTATAATATATACATGTGAAGACGAGAGACCTATGGTGTATAAACTAGTCGATGAATCTTCGGACTGAGAGGAGATCAATAAGGCATATGTCGTGTTCTTTTTGAAGACGCTGCGACAGCGCTCGGCGTTTAAAAGATATAAAGGAAACAACTATTTTACGGCACATCGTCATTTAACTGATGACGCTGGTTTTGTAAAAAAATAACCGCATCCTCCATTTTTTCTGAAGCTGGATTTTACAGCGTCACAAAGCTCCGTTAATTTTAGATCGCAGTGTTGTTGGCGTCATATTTCATAAACAGTGAATAAAAAGATTCATCCATGATAAAGTGTATCTTTTCAACGCCGAACGCTGTCGCAGCGTCTACAAAAAGAATAGGGCTATAGTGTTTGCTTCCCGAAGCTTAGTTTAAGCAACAAGTGTTGTGTATCGTATTCGTTTTATGGAGAGAGGTACTTTCCGCGTAAGCAATGGCAAGAACAGGAGGATTTATGTCCTCTTGAGAATCTTTGGATTAGGCCATCTAAGAAAGCTATAGACTACATGTGAAGCTAGCGCAATGGTTAATGTAAGCTAGCGCAATGGTTAATGTTCAGATCATCTCATTTATCTTAAGACGTAGTCTCTTCCTTTTTTTTATTTCTTTGGACCAGTTGAGATCTTTATTCATTATGGTTATCTACTTTGTTTTATCTAATTATGTTTCTTTCTAGTCTTTAAATGTCGATGAAATAACAAAGATTTGATTTTTTTTCTTCTTGGAGGGATAAACTTGTGGTAATGGTGGAAGGACATAACATTTTATCTCCCTGCCATTGATGGTAGTCATAGAACCAGTGACACTTCTGGAGTTTGGAAGTGATTTGAGCTTTTGCTTTTCTTGAATTTCTAAGGTGACGTCATTACCTATATATATTTTGCAAAAATATGTAATGATGCTATTTATTACACCACTCTAAATTTTCACATTTCTCAAGTCGTTGTAGTAGATTTGACAATACAATAACATACAATATTAAAAGATAGCTTATACCTACACACCCAATAACTTGTTTGTATAACTTACAAATCCAAACCAACTCTTCGTTTTTACTTTTTGATACTCTTAATATTTATACAATATAAATATGTGAGACTCGATAGAATTATGAGAGTTTAACTGAAGAACTTCCAAGAATAGTAGAGAGAGATGAGATATTTCAATGGAGAAAGAAAAAAAATGAAAAAATGATTTTCTTGATCTTTACAATGTTGGCTAAAAGATTATTAATATGTTTATCTTTTTAGGATAACCAAAACAATCGAAGTTAATGTTCACGAAGTTAATGTTCGCCGAGCTACTGTTCGCTGAGTTATTGTTCACTTTAACTCTCTTTAACTCTTTTCTCTTGTTATTTATCACTTAGTGTCAACACTCCCCCTCAAGCTTGACCATATGAATTAGTCAAGCTTTGAAACCATGAAGTATCCCCTCATTAAAATCTTAACTCGGAAAAAATCCACATGTGATAAAAACCAAACCAAAAAAAAAGAGTAGAAAACTTCATGGTCAAGAGGATCAGTGTGATGAGAAATCGATGAGTCCAAACTTTGAGTGAATGAACAAACACATTTTAGTAATTGCTGCTTTGGTGAAGATATCAGCCAATTGATCTTCACTTCTTGGGTAACAAGGAAGAATGACTTGCTGCTCCACTGCTTGCGTGACTTTATGAAAATGCACCTCAATGTGTTTGTTTTTTTCATGGAATACATTGTTAGATGTTATGTGAATTGCTGCTTAGTTGTCACAATGCATAGTGATAGGAGATGTTGTCTCTATGCTAAGTCTTCCAGCAGTCCCTTGATCAATATGAGTTCACTAGTAAGCTTCCTCATAGATCGGTACTATGCTTCATCATTTGAACAAGACACCACCTTCTACTTCTTGCTCTTCCAAGTGACCAAATTCCCTCCTACAAAGGTGCAGTATCCGGTTGTTGACCTTCTGTCTACTCTATCACTAGCCAAATCAGCATCACAATATTCCACAATCTTTGTACTCTTGTTGCAACCCATCCATACTCCTTGCCTTGGTTCTTCTTTCAAATATCTCAAGATCCTTTCCACCACATTCCAATGGTGTATCTTGGGAGTTTTCATTTGTTGACTAACTTGGTTGAGTGCAAAGCACACATCTGGCCTAGTGATGGTAAGGTAGATGAGTTTCCCACCATTCTTCTGTAGTGTTTGCCATCTCCATAAGGTTTGTCCTCAAGCTCCACCTCACGTAACACCTTATAGCTATCTTCTAATTGAGTCTTTGTTGCTCTTCTTCCAAAATTGTCTGCCTCACTCACCAAATCAAGTGTGTACTTTCCTTGGGATAAGAACAGTCCCTCTTTAGATCGGCATATCTCAATCCCTAGAAATTACATTAGCTCACCCAAATCTTTAATATCAAAGGAAGATTTAATAAAAGCTTTGGTTAAAGTGATACCTTCCTTGTCACTTCTTGTGATGAAGATGTCGTTCACATATATGAGGATGACCACAATGCCTTGTTGACTGGTGAGGGTGAAAAGAATGTGATCAGCTTCAGACTTGATGAATCTTATTCCATTGAAAGTTGTATGTAACTTATAATATTAGGCTCTTGGTGATTGTTTCAGCCCATATATTGTTTCTTTTTAATCTAAGCACATTTCCGGGTTTGACAAGATGTTCCATATTTTGAGGTGGTTTCATGTAAACCTCATCTTCTAATTCTCTTTGTAGAAATGCATTCTTGACATCCATCTGTCATAGATCTCATTACAAGTTGACTGCCAATGATAACAGAATCCATATGGTGTGAAGTTTGGAAACTGGAGCAAATGATTAATGATAGTCTTCTCCATATATCTGAGTAAACCTCCTTGCTACTAGCCTTGTCTAGCGCATTTCTAGTTTCCCATTAGCTAGGTACTTAATGGTGAATATCCACATACTTGTCATTGTCTTCTTGCCTTTTGGAAGTTCAGCCTCATACCAATTGGTCATGGAAAAACCAAAATGCAATCAATTTTCCAAAACGAGCCAAACCGACATCAATTTGGAAAAATTTTCAACCAAGTCAACTAGGCTCGAACCAAGCCTTTCCTTGGAATCCAAGAGACACTGTTATCCATCCAGGTGGTATTCAAGACGTTCTAAGCTGCACCAGCACCCAGAGGATTAGAAGAATCCTCATTAACCTCAACTTGCCTAATTTGGAGCCTTGGCAATTAAAAGTCCAACAACTACTTCATCAGTCCCTGAACGAGTTCAGAACCCTCCATTCCATCAAGAAGGTTCCCACGATGCTCTCTTATCCCTTGAAACCGTCCAGGTTCAAGAAGAATCAATTTCCTTATTTATGGCCACGCAAATCACCTCCAACGGTCATATTATCTCCCAATATCACTCCTTTGAAGACTCTACTTTATTTGCAAGTTACTTTCTTTCCTTGTCTTGTTTATAACCATTTTTTATTCTATAGATTCACCTATTGGAGACTATATAAGCTTTAGTCGTCCACCATTGTAAACAACCCATCTTTTGAAAAGTAATAAAAATTATTCAGTTTTTCTAGTTTTGTCAAAACTATTGTTGAAGTCTTTAGAGTTTGTGAGAAGCAGCTTCAGATCATCTTGACTTATCAAGGCTCATGTTCATAGATTTTTGTGGCGTCCTAAATCCACCATCACTTCCATCTCATTCGTTTGCCAAGCTTGAGAGTGATACACATTCAACAAGCAAAGCACCATCTCAATCCATATCGATCATCAACTGATTAGGCTGAGAGTGTCACACGACCAGCAGCATGATTACATCGTCTCCTTTTTTATTCATCTTGTTTTATTCTCATTATAATCATCATCTCATTCGTTTTTCATATGTTTCAGGTTTAGAACTTTCATTCCATTCATATCGCCCACCCGATCATATATTTGGTCGATCCATTCAAGCTTCCATCATCTATCTTCCCAGCCCTGATTTCCAGCCTGTATCATTTGGTATCAGAGCTCAAGCTCCCGAATCAGATCTATTCTATCTTTGCATCATATTTTATTTTCATTTGCTTGCATTCATAAATCCAAAAAGCCATAAAACTGTCATTTTATTTTCAAGTTTTTCATTATTCATATTTTTGTTTTTCCTGTTCATCATTCTTAAAACCACGAAAAATAAAAAGAAAAATGTGTTTAATTCATGCATTTAGATTCGAAATTCTTGTTGGTTACCTTTTATTTTTGATCTCATAATCAAACCTGCCAAAAGATTTCTATGTTTTAAGTTGTTTCCTTTTTCATTTGCATTGCATATCAAATTTAAACCAAAAAAACATCATCCTAGTTACTTTATCATATCACATTAGTTGATCCATTTCATTCCTGCATCAGAAAAGAACAAGAAAACATTTTAATAGCATACTTTATATCATTTTTGTTTGCATATTAGTTGTTTAATTGTTTTGCAACTAAAAAAAATAATTCAAAGAAAATATCATTGTTATTTTTGAATCCCATAATCATGTTCATTGTGTTCATTAACATTCTATATTAGTTAAGAAAACCAAAAGAAAAAAAATCATTTTTGCATATTTTACTTTTATTTCGGTTCATAATTGCATATTTCTCGGTTTACTCTAATATGAGTTTGCATTTTGTTTATTTGTTTGCTCGACCAAAACTTCCCCTATATTTCAATTTATATTTGAAAGTGTTTTCAGGAAGCAATGCTAGAAGAAGCACACGGCCAAAATCTAGAGGTCACATTGAACCAACAGTTAGCAGCTCTACAAGAGCTCAAAGACCAGATTTCTCAGCTGGAAAAAAGGAACAAGGCACATGGCTAACGACCACAGTAAGGAGAAAAAGATTTGAAGATGCACCATAGACTGTCTATGTCGAGCCCAAGCCACCAAATCCTTCAAGGATCAACCCACACCCAACTTCTCAAACTTAACCATGATGTTGTTAATCGTCGGTTTGAGTCTAAATCTCTTGCTGATAAAGTTAACGTTTTTGAATTTTCAGGAAAAGAGGTTACCTAATATGGGAGAGGAACCTTGACGAATGGTTTCACTACAACAACATCCTGAAGGAAAAAAGGCTAGCTTATGCCATTGATCAACTTAGAGAAGAAGCCGTCAAATGGTGGGTACAAGAAGAAGATGATAGGTGATTTGAAAAGGAACCAACTATCAAAACTTAGAGAGATCTTAAAGAAATCCTGACGAATGAGTTTTCACCAGATTATAAAAATTCTGAAATCCAAGAACTAATCCAATGAGGTATCCAACTCATGTTTCTAAAGATGCAAGAAGAGTGGTGGCACAAGAAGGTCAAAGAGGCTTGCCTTCACAAGGAAACATGCGGCCAAACCATTGGCCATTGCTTAGAACAGAAGAGTTACATCCCAAAATCCATGGAGATGAGTAGAAATGTTGGCCAAAACACTTTGATCAGGACCAAAGAAAAGCCAGAGCAAGTTGTTGTGCAAGTAAAGGTTAAGGTAAGTCCTACACTTGATAATTTGGTTCATGAATCATCTACCACTTGTATGATGCAGTTTTATTTCTCCAAGAGTGTTATTACAGGTAATAAAGAGCCTAGATCCCACAGAGTTGACACACCAAGAGAAATCCTGTAAATAGACCAGAAGGAAAAGCAATCAAAGTTGCTAAAAGAAGCAAAACAAGTAATCAAAGTATCAACCCAAGGTAAGTGTCTAACATCACCTTTAGATACTGGTTTAAACGTGTATATTATTGGTAAAGGGATACAAGATGAGAGATATATGCTTACTGAAATTCTAAGGGACGAACCAGAACATGAGCTCAATTAAAATGCACACCACAATTGTTTAAGTGCCAAAACCTGAGTAACTTTCACTCTAGATCATCATGATATTATTAATTCCATGAAAAAAAAAATGCACTTTTCTTGTCCAAGTAAAAGTGAAATTGATATAGAAAACCAAGGTGAGTACAAGGCAAACAAATAAAAATAAGTTCTTACTACCGCAACTGACTTAAAAGTTAATTGTTCTATGTTTTTATCAGTTTATAATTCCCTTTTGTTTTTGTATAATACATTTGTCACTGTCAAGATTTTTTGATCCAGGGATAACTCAAGAAGCAAATAACAACCGAGCTGGTGTATCACAATAAGGTGAACATACCAACCAAGGTAAAAAGTTGCAAGAAAGGCAGCCATCTAACCAAACTTGTCCAAAGAAGAATGTCATTCTTCATCATGGTGATGTAACTAAGGTAAATTTGACCATAACACATTCTGTTCATGAAATTCTAGTATCAGATATAATTCACTTGGCCTTTTCCAGAATGTTGTAAATTTTTCAGGTTGCAGAGCAGAAAATTTCAAAAGAAATCCCACCGGATGATCTTTTGTTGCTAGGGGGATCAACCCCAAAGATTGTCAGAACCAAGGCTACTAGGAGTATGAAGGACCACCAATTCAAGAAGAGAAGCAGTGCCCAATTCCATAGCAGAGGCGTGATCCTATCCTATCTGCTGAATGAAGAACCACCTAATGCACAATCCATCCCCAAACCAAAACAATACCGAGGTACGACTTTGAATTTCAAAAGAGAATGAAATCTGACTTGCTCTATCTTGCTACAGGATATCCAGTTTTGAGGTTGAAACTTTGTCAAGGGGGGAGGGTATGATTTGGCCATAAAATCAGTGGTTGAACCAGAAGTCAACAAAGCTGTCCAAACCATCAACCTTAGATATACCAACATAAGAGGTCCACTCAAAATCGAATATCTCCAAAAGCATAAGTTCTTTTGGCATGAAACCAATTTTATAAGAAGGCTAACTAATAAGGAATCAATGAAACTTGGAATTTCAAGAAAATCTTCACGTACCAAGAATTTATGGATTTTACAAAATCGAAGTTTTCTACCAATCCATTTGCGAGTCTCAGCCCTTAGAGGTGAAGTTCAGCCCAACCACGAATCGGCATTTTCCAGAATCAATAATAGTATTCAAGAAGTGATTATTATATTTCCAGATGCTCAAAGTCATAAGAATTGGTCATGGAAAAACCAAGATGAAACTAATTTCCCAAAACCGGCCAAACTGACATCAATTTGGGAAATTTTCCAACCAAGTCAATTAGGCTCGAACCAAAGTTTTCCTTGGAAGCCAGGGGACACTATTATCCATACAGAAGGTATTAAAGACATCCTAAGCTTCACCATTACCCAGAAGATTAGGAGAATCCTTATTAACCTCAACTTGCCTAATTTGGAGCCTTGACAATTAAAAGTCCAACAGCTATTTCTTCAGTCCCTGCACGAGTTCAGCAACCTACATTCCATAAAGAATGTTCATAGGAATATTTATTATCCCTTGAAACCGTCCAGGTTCAAGAAGAATCAAATTACTCATTTATGGCCAAGCAAATCACCTCCAACGGCTACATTATCTCCCAAGATCACTCCTTTGAAAACTCTACTTTATTTGCAAGTTATTTCTTTCCTTGTCTTGTTTACCATTTTGACTTGTCTAGAGTCCCCTACTGGATCCTCTATAAGATCTAGTCGTCCACCTTTGTAAACAACCCATCTTTTGAAAGTAATAAGAATTATTCGGGTTTTCTAGCTTTGTCAAAACTATTATTGAAGTTTTTAGAGTTTGTAAGAAGCAGCTCCAGAGCATCTTGACTTATCAAGGCTCCTCTCCATAGAGTCTTGTGGCGTCATCAATCCACCATCACTTCCATCCCCTTCGTTTACCAAGCTTGAGATATGCACATCCAGCAAGCAAAGCACCATCTCAGTCCATATCGATCATCAACTGATTAGGCTGATAGTGCCACACGACCAACAGTCTGATTTCATCATATCCTTTGTATATTTATCTTGTTTTATGCTCATTATAATCACCATCTCATTCGTTTTGCATTTGTTTCATGTTTACAACTTGCATTCCATTCATTCGCCCATCCAATCATATATTTGGTCTATCCATTCAAGCTTCCATCATCCATCTTGCTAATCCTGATTTCCAGATTGTATCATGTCGTGTTCAAGTTAATTCTCACGATAGTTAATTATAGGTATACCTTTAATAAATTTAAAAATATTACATTTAATTATCATTATTACATTTTTAGTACTTTCAGTTTATTAGATTTTAATTTAATTTCTTTTTTATTTTTTCCAATCATATATAATAATAAAAAGGTGAAAAATTATAATTTTTACAAACGAAACTTTTAATAATATTTATATAATGTTATTTCATCTAAAAGAAAGTTAACAAAAATAATATTGATATTAAATAATAAAATAAAAACATATTATATATATATATATAAATTATGGATACCTTAAAACATAATAAAAGGAAAATAAGGTATTAACTAATTTAAAGAATATATTTTTAAGCAAATATATATGCATGAGGTTCAAAATATTATATTTATATTTTTTATTTAATTTTTAATCAATCCAAACTTAAGCTTATTTTGTCTATTTGATTCTCAAAATATGTTATACAGAATCTCACTAAAATATATTTATATATTTAAGAGGACAATTAAATTAAATAAAAAATAAAAAATTATCAGAATATATATATATTAGAGAAACAAAATACTATGGTTGAATTAAAAGAAGTAGATGAAATCTAGTATTCTCAAATGATAACTAAACCGATAATATTATTTAAATTAAAAGTAAAAAACAATAAATTATTATAATATATATTTTTTTAAATATTTACATCCATGCATAAGCATGGGAAAATCAACTAGTTCATCTAGTATTTTAAATAACTGCATGTTTGTAAATGTGGCGATAAGCTGACTTATATCGCCACCTTGTTCGAATTGTTATGCCTTTCAAAAAAGGTAATACTTTCCAAAAAGGTAGTAATTAGATATTTTGTTTATTTAGTTTAAAGACCCATCAATGTTTAGTCAATTAATAAAGTTTCCCACCTCCTCCCAATATGCCAAAAGTTATTTACCTTATGTAGAAAGAAATGCTTTCTCATTGAGGTTGGGCTTTTTATCCAATATCTAAATATGCACTCGATTCAAAAAATCTGAAATCCGAATCAAATTAGAAAAATATTTGAACGAGTCTCCACTTAAAAGAGATTGGATATCTGAAAGCGAAAAAATAAAATCTGAACTCAAATTGATATACGAAGATTACTAATTCTATGTTCCTGGTTAACATTTCGCATTCTATTTAAATATTTATATTGGTGTTATCCATGCTCAAGATCAGAAATATACATATACTTACGGAAAAAGTGATTTGTTACTCACTTAAAATGCATGTCAAGGTTCTTGTTTTATGCATTAACAAAAGTTGCATCCAAAATTTCAATACAACAACCAAAGTAGTGTCTTTATATTTTCAAAGTTTTATCTCTAAACCTATTAATAATTCAACTTAATAAAATTTAGAAACCCCAGTTAAGTTAATGGTGAAATTTTAAATACAAGAAACTTGAGCAATGAAGTATTTTTGATTTTTTTTCCAAAATCTAAATATTCAGACTCGACCCGAAACAACTAAACTCGAACTGAAAATATTTGAAACCGACTCGATATGTAAAAATACATGAATAGATTCTAGATTCAATACCGAAATAACCAAAAATCTGAAATATCGGATCAAAACCCAAACTCGAACACTTAGACTATTTCTCATCGTAGATAACACTATTTATATTTTATGAAATGCTCTGCTTCTCCTCATCTCTCTCCTTGTGGTGTTGCTTATTCCGATTAGGGGTCGTTGAAGGTCTTGATGATGCAGCTTTCTGGTGGTCTTCGTGGAGGGTAGATCAAGGAAGTAGTATGTAGTGGAATTTTTCGGTGGCGGCTCTCTACTTTTTAGTGTTTAGACCTCCTATAAAGCATCGTCTAATGTTTCTCTTTCCAAGTTTGTCTCCATCTCTGGAGTTTGGCCTTCGGTGGTGAGATAATGATCGTAGATTTTTGGGTAACTTAGTTGTTTTGCAACAAAATCATTTATGACCTTGTCATGTGCGCCACCTTTAGTTTTTTTTTTTTTGCCATTCATCATT
>CAJHQP010013095.1:0-10145 GCA_905132765.1 Moricandia arvensis | reverse complement strand
AACAATGTGTGCTTCTTCACACGACTTCTCCATCTCCTTTCTTGCTTTCTTTGTGTGTCTTCCAGTCTCCTTACAAGCTATCTCATACCTATTCGCTATTCTTTTGCATTGCATCTCCTCCTTATGAGCTCCACATTTGAACAAGTGGCTTCTTCCTTGCAGTTTTCAGAGTCCTATTGAGACTCCATCAGATTGTTGTGAGTATCCGTATAAACAGCAACCAATCCTAAAATATGCTCTGCACCACATAGGGTGATCTTTCTTCAACAAGTCATCACATGCCAGCGGATCAAATTCTCTGAAATTTTGCAAGATTCGCCTTGAAATCAGCTTCATTGTAAACTGATTGCAACTCTCCAAAATAATGGCTTGAAGGTGTCAGACTTATGCAATATCTTCCGGTTGGCGTAGATGTGTCTAGCGCAAGCTCGATGCTCAGCCTTTGGAAACTCTTTTGAAACACCATGGATCAAATTTCTATGCATGTCAGATATAATAGAAATGTCTTCACCTTCACCCAAACCCAATCGAGCTTCAACTTGTGAATGAACCATTCCAGTTATCATTGTTCTCAGCCGAAACCACTGCCCAAGCTATAGGATATATCTGATTATTTGGATCCCTTCCAATTGCTGTCAAAATCATCCCTGAACAGAATGTTTTAAAAAGTACCATCTAAGCCGATGATGGGCCTGCAGTTTTGTTTCCATTGACCGCTTTAGAGCTTCAAAAAAATGTGGATTTGAGAGAACATCTCTTCACCATCCTCTCTTTTGATTGTGTTAATCTCTACTTGTCTTTTTATTTGTCCTGAAATTTCCAGAAGAAATTAAATATCAACTAATGAAAGGTGAGATGAAAGTTCAAAGAAATCAAGTTTATCTCTTAATTTCATGCTCGTAATCTCTTAGTCTCGCAAATTGTTCATTAGTTTCAGCTTGGATTTTATCAAATATCATTCTCCTTGCAACTTGTGACTGTGGAGGTGAGATGATGATATTGTACCTCCTCTTCATTTCATCTTTGATTTCTGGACCACTCATTTTTGGATCTCGCCTAATGTCTTCTAGAAAAAGATCAGCAGTCACATGAACTCTTTATCTGCTTACACCTCCCAACATGATGACATTGATGTTCGTCTTCTATGTTTTCACCATCCATTTACCAATCGGAATGCTCCACTGAGCAATATAAGCGCCATCCACAATCATTCTCAGCACACTTTGTACTGAGTTTAGTCTTCTCCCATCTATCAAAACAATGTTTCTCCTTGTCTTCAGAATGTATATGATCACATTCTCCTTAAAAATCCTCACCAGTGTTGAACAATTTCCTTAGACTGAAAACACCATCACGCATATTTCTTTTAACCAACCTCTCCGCTTGTTCTTTTCATCACCTGAGGAGTCATCAGTGGCAGGATAGTTTTCATATTCATATGGAATCTGTTCTTAATAGTTCACATCCTTGAAACTTCTAGCTCCTCCTCAACTACCTCACCATCATCATCAGATTATGATTTCTCAGACAGCCTGCCTCAGAATCTATACTTTCATCATCAGACATCCTTTGCCTCTATATTCACCATCTTGACTTTCATCTCACTCCAGCATCACCACCTTCTGCCTCTTCATGATAGTCTTCAATGATAGTCTCTTTATCCTCTACAGGTAAGTCTATCTCTTCTTCATGTAAACCTGGCCCTTTCACCTCTTCAGTAACAACGTTTTCAATATATATGTCAAATTACCATTGAGCTGTTGTTTCCAATTTCGTCTTGTTAAGCTCCACTTTTTCCCACAAAGGCTTACAATCTTCGACAGTTTCGAAAGGAAGGTTGAACCACATTTTCCCAATAACAATCCTTATCTCAAACAGCTTGGTCACTAAAGATGTGAAGACACAAAATAAGTCCACATTGAACACAACAAGCTCTCCATCATCCAAATTCACGACCCTTCTTCTTTTTTGAAATCTCCACCATGACGATAATTGACTTGAACCCAAATCCTCGTCACTGCAGAATAGTAAAAAAATTAACCACACATAAATAATTAATAAACAATCCCGACAACAACTCCACAAGAGACCCACCACTTGACAATAAACAATCCTTACAGCACCCGAAAAATAGTGAGACATCGACAACAACCGGACAATAAAAAAATCTACAAGCTTGCACAACCCCGACAAAAACCCGAAACCCGTAAGACCACATGCAGAACCCGACACAAGTGAGACCACATGGAGAACCCAGAAAATCAAAAACAAAATCAAACTACAATATGAACCAAAACCCTCATTCTAATGAGATTTTGGCCTCGATTCACTCTTCCTCTCACGATTTTGGGTTAATAATCCCTTATAAATTCACCACCTTCGTTGCTCTCTCACGATTTGAGTTCAAAACTAAACCCAAGTTTATCTGGGTTTTCCCACTTCTACGACAAAGAAAGGAGATTGGGTTGGGTCGTGTTTTTTTCACTTTGATTTTTGGTTTGGGGCCGAGTCATTTTTTTAACTTCGGGTTGGGTCTGGTTATGTTTTAATTTTGGGTTGGGTCGGGTTGAGAAAACGGACAAAGTGACGGTGTTACGTTGTCCAAAGTCCACGTGGAAATTCCAAGTAACTAAATTATGGTTGTGATGTTAATAACATAATAACATATAGTTCAAGGATGTATGCATGAATAACATATACATTGTGTAGCTAGTCATACATTAAATTAGTTTGCCTGGTTAGCGATGTAGTGGCCTATACTTCAGGTAGCTGGCAATCATTTTTCCCTATTTCTTTTGATGAAGCTTATTATAATCACAGATTGTGGATGTTTTCAGGAAACAAGGGAGGAAGATGATGATATAGAAATAAATTGCAATCATCTCAGAGAGAAGATGAAGCAGGGGATTTCTTAGAAAAAGAAAAGTGATCCTGGAAAGTTCGTGATCCATGCTTCATCAAAGGCCACAAATATCACAATTCCCTATGTGATACTGGATCATCAGTGAGCATTATGCTAAAATCTATGGCAGAGGAGCTGAACCTAAGAGTGGAACCCTCCAACGATTCGTTCACATTTGTAGACTGCTCAAGAGTAAACTCAGGAGGGATGGTAAAGATGTTCCAGTGCATATAAACAAAACCCTAGTCCCAGTAGACTTCCATGTGGTGGAGATCAGGATAGAATATAACTTTTTGCTACTACTCGTAGAGCATTCATGGCACTGTGGGAGCTATCTGTGATATGAAGCTAAACAGGTTGTATATATCTCTAATTAATCAGAATATATTTTATGAACCTGTCAATAATAAGAGCAAGGCTACTCTGATTGAATTGTGTAATGACGCGGAGCTTGTAGCCACATGCTTGTGCGATTATGAGTCCCATGAGGAAACAGAAAAAGTATCACCGATCGGACACCCCAACCCACACCATCGATCGACGGTTTTGCTATTCAACAATCGATTCGACACCCGGGACTCATTATCGATTGATACCCACCCTTCAGAACCAATCAACACCTACCACACAGATCTCAACTACAACACAACCAACCTCGAGTACGACGAATATTACAGAGAAGAAGAAGAAATAATTGAATACGAGGGATTGCTATGAAAGAGGCTGGTGTTCTTCTTATTTCCATCAACTCGGGAACTCGACGTCAATCGACGTAACCATTCACCATCGATCGATACTGGTTGTAACTTAAGGACCGAACTAGATTATGAGAACACGAAAAGGAATATGGTTATCTACGACCAGATGAGTTAGACATTATGGAGAGATCCAGATTGTCACGCACGAGCTATGGATGGCAGAATTCTACATGTCACGTAAGAAGATATGGTAGATATACTTGCGATGGCTAATGGAGCTGGAAATCTTTTCGGCCAACAGCCTGATACTCAAGCATCGATCGACAGTCACCATTTACCATCGATCGACACCCACCAGGCATACCAAGGATGCGGTGAAGCTTACGAAGAATACGATTCAGATTACAAGGAGGAAGAGCTGATTGAGTCCTGCAGCCTAGCACTGGAAGAAGTTGGTTGGTAATGAATGTGAAAGCATATAATAGAGCATTGATCGATGGCATATCTTGGCCATCGAACAAAATCAAATGCAACCGAGAACTAGAGCCAAGAACAGAAGATGCAGATAATGGTTATCTCAGATCAGATGAGTTTGGAATTTTCAGAGACCTAGAAGGACGTGCACGAGATATTTATGGAAGAATTCTAATCATACCAAAGGAGGATGTGGCAGATGCCCTTGTTATCGTTATTGGATAAGGAGCTCTATTTTCACAACAGCTATCGATCGACGCTCGAGTACATGTATCGATTGACACCATTCAAGGGGTGAACCAGTTTTGTACCTCTGATCCTTGTAGTTCTGGAAATCCACGATCAGTCGATTGGATAAACCCACTACTGATAGACGGTCGCGTAGAGCATGGACAGAGAGCTTATGATGCTAATGGCATAAGAATTTTCAATTTGGAAAAGAAATATGAATATGGTATCTACAGAGATGAGAACGGCAATGCACGAGATACAGACGGAAGAGTTGTGAATGTGGAAGAAGAAGATATCAGGGCAGTTCTAGAAAGAGATACTATGTTTGAGCACAACTACATATGTTTACCTGAACATAAGACAAAGATCACTATGTCTATGAAGAAGCAAGAAACATATAGCAGAGCATAGATTGACGATATAGTACATGAAATCTACAAAGCTCAAGAGAAGCCACTAGATGATTTCTACAAGAGGCTTGATGATGTATACTACCCTATAGACAAGTGCCTCACCGGTTTGACTACACGCATGGATGACATGAAGCAAGATTTGGATACTATTCAAGGACAGAGTGCGATTTGAGAAAACAAAGTGACATTGATCGATGGCAGCATCATGCCATCGATCGATGCTAAGGTCGACAGACAAGACTCTGCAGTAGAAAACACAATTAGAAGACATATTCGATGAGATTGCTTTTTCTCAGAGCCTGATGAAGGACGATATTTCTCAGAAATTGGAGGATATATCATAAACTACAGCTGCCAGACTTAGAATGCTACAGCGCAATATTGAGAATCTACAAAGAAGAATGCAATCAGTGGACGTTGCTGAGGAGATCATGAAGAATGAGAAAGCCAGAGGAGAAGTGAAGCTTCGGCAGTACATGGTTTCAGAAGAGCAAAGAAGATGTAGACACTTGTTTTCCAAGTGTTGATCCACCCTCATTCTAAACAGACAGTTCAAATGCCGATCTTAAGACTATAACCAAGCGCTGAGTGGGAGGCAACCCACTGTTTAGTAAGTTCTTATTTAGTTTTTAGTTATACTACTATTTATTTCGAGTTTTACTTCGTTTCTACAGACTATTTAAACCACCATCGATCAACCCCATAGAGGCACCATCGGTTGACAGTGGATCGCGACCATCAATCGACCAAACCCACCTAACATTGATCGACGGTCTCTTACAGAGAGAGTTATGGATTTTTCTACTAAGACTATTTACTTATGAAGTTTATGAATTATTCGATAAGTTCACTATATTAACTAAATCAACTCTCGTTTGTTTCTAGAAACCTAGCTCAACAAGATTAATTCTGGTAGTAGACCATGCTCTCACTTACGCCTAACTATCCTATGATCAGGGTTCTAGTTAACTACACTAGAACACAAGCAATAAACACAAATCTATTGATAGATCTAATAATAATCCTAACAATTCTATTGTTTGGCTAATCCATCAATAACATTAATAAACCCTAAATCTAGTTGATAACTACTCAGACATAATCAAAGTAAGAATAATAATCTTAATATAATGCGTAGATAAAACATTGGGGTTCCAATACAAATCTCCCTAAGGAGTTATGAATCTTCTCCCTAAATAAAATACAAAAGAACCTAGTACCGTACGTCTCCGTACGTATCTGTATGTATGCCTCTGTCTGCTCTTCTCATACATAAAGTACAAATATAAAACCCTAAAATCTAGGTCAAACTCATCAAGGATAAACTTGTAATCTTTTGTCTTGTCTCTAACTTGGGCTTGAAATCGGCTGTATGCGAATTAGTTATCGATCGATTGCAAGTAGTCAGCATCGATCGATCTCAGTCGTGTAACATCGGTCGATGTCAAGATAGTGCCATCGATCGACAGCAGTCTTATACTTCGACTCTCTCAATGATCAGCTACGGATTATTTTCCTCTAAATGCTCCAAAAGCTCCAAGTATCTCTATATATCTCCAAAACGTAGCTGGACCTGAAAATTCCTTAAAACGTAGCTGGACCTGAAAAGACCTTAAAACATAGCCTAGACACACTTAATAGACCCTAAATAGATTCCATAACATGGCTTAAAACTGTTAATAAATAGGCTATATCAACTCTCCTAGACTTAACATTTTGCTTGTCCTCAAGCAAACAAGCCTAAGAAAGAGGTTTTGAAAAGCGAAGATTGACATAATATCAAAGTATAACTGTCACCTTACTTTATTGCAGCTAAATCCTATCAATTCAATTACAGAGAACTTTATATACCTTATCTTAGTATAGCAACCAAATTCATTCTACCAACAACTTAGCGAATAATAGTTTGACTCGCCCCTCTACTGATTTCATTTCTTTGCATAAAATAAAAGTGCAGGTTTTACCTTAGGAGTATCGATCAAAGGATATATACACTCTTACCTCTGCAAGTATCTGAACACACATGTTGTCTTCTCTGATTCCTTTCCTCTCTCTCTTTTCTCACTTCTTCTCAGTCCATGTCTCCCTTCTTTTCAGGTATCATTTTATTTTTTAAATTAACTGAGATGTTTGGATATGCTTCCATGAATAAATCTCTAATGGTTTTTGCCACCAGATCCTGTTCACTTCTTTTTGACCTTTTATCTCTTTCTAGGATCATATGAATCAAGCTTTAATGGTTGTAGCCACCAAATCCTGTTCGACTTCTTTTTTAATTTGAAGGGGAGAGAGAGGGGAATCAGAAGCACACAGACTTTTACCTTCCATATTTGCAGAAGGAATCGGATCCAGTGTATACCAAATCCCAAAGCAAGCAAATAATATCAGGATTAGTGTTGGAAATCAGCTTCGCATCCTTCAAACTTTCTAAGCAAGTGTAATATAGTGGCATGATGATCCACTTTGGTATTGCTATTAATATCTTCAAACAACCTTCTAAGAATGGTGCTAATGTGTGGTTAGTCAATAATAAATCTTGATCATAGTCCTCTTCTTGACTCGATAAAACTCTTTGAAAACTTATAAATAGATAGTAAATAAAACTCAAAGATACTAAAATAGCATTAGCGAACCTCCCCCAGACTTAAATTACACTGTCCCCAGTGTAATCCGCCCTGAATTGGTTAGGAAAAATTTAATAATAAGTAAATAGCTTAAGTATAGAACTCGATACCTCTCTTTGTAAAAGAGTGTCAATCGATGGTAGTATAAATAGTCTGTAGAAAGAAAATAAAACTTTAAATAAATAGTAGTATAAGTAAAACTACTAAATAGTGCCTCCCACTCAGCGCTTGGTTATAGTCTTAAGCTCGACGTTTTGAACTTTCTGACTAGAATGGACGTGGATCAACACTTGGAAAACAAGTGTCTAAATCTTCTTTGCTCTTTTGAAATCATTAACCAATGAAGCTTCTCATTGCTTTACCTCCTTTGGCTTTCTCATTCTTTATGATCTCCTTAGTAACCTTCACTGAATGCATTCTCCTTTGTAGATTCTCAATATTACGCTGTAGCATTCTAAGTCTGGCAGTTGTAGTCTCTGATATATCCTCCAATTTCTGGGAAATATCTTCCTTCATTAGGCTCTGAGAAAAAAGTAATCTCATTGAACATGTCTTCCAATTGATTTTCTGCTGCGGTTTCTGTATGTCGAAATGAGTATCGATCGATGGCATGTTGCTGTTGTCGATCGATGGCCTGTTGATGTTGTCGATCGATGGCATGTTGCTGCTGTCTTTGAACAGTATCAAAATCTTGCTGCATCTTATCCATGCGTGTAGTCAGACCGCTGAGGCACTTGTCTATAGGATAGTAGACATCATCAAGCCTCTGTATAAATCTTCTAATTACATCTCTTGAGCGTTGAAGATCCCATTCACAAGATCATCAATCTCTACCTTGCTATATATGTTTCTTGCTTCTTCCTGGACATAGCGATCTTTGCTGCATGTTCAGGTAAACATATGTAGATATACTCAAACATAGTAGCTCTCTTTAGAACTGCTATGATATCTTCCTCTTGCACATTCACAGTTCGTCCGTCTAAGCGCGTGAATCACCATTCTCATCTCTGTATATGCCATACTCATCTTGCTTTTCCCAAAGTAAAATCATTTTTCCATTTGTATCAAAATCTCTTTTTGCATACTCTACCCGACCGTCTATCAGTAGGGGATGTATCCAACTGACCGTTCCTGGTGTTTCTGAAGTAAAAGGGTTAGATGTACAGAACTCGTGGACTCCTGGAATGGTGCTATTGATCGATGCATGCTTCTTGTTGTCGATTGATGTTGGGTGTTGGATAGGCTCGTGCTTCTGCTCCTTGATTTCAACCGATGGCGGTTACATGTGCGTCGATCGACGGTTGTTTCTGTTATCCAAATAAACTTCATGATCTATTAGCCATAACAAGGGAATCTGATACATCTTCCTTACGTAGATTGAGCATTCTTCCATAAAGATCTCGTGCACATCCCTTTGTATCTCTGAAAATTCCAAAATCGTCTGGTCTGAGATAACCATCTTCTATATCTTCTGCTCCAAGTAATTGTTCTAGTCTTCGTTTGATGGCAAAGATATGTTGAGGATTGATGCTGGATTGCCTACTCGTGGGTTCATTACATGGCCAGCTTCTTCTAGTGCCAGGCTGCGAGATTCAGTAAGTTCTTCCTCTCTGCAAGCTGCATCGTGCTCTTCGTAATCTCCATAGTAACCTTGGTAAACCGGGTTGATGTCAATCGATGGTGTATGTGGACCTTCGATAGATGCTCGATAATCAGACTGGTAGACGAAAAGGTTTCCAGCTCCGTTAGCCATTGCAAGTATATCTGCCACATCTTCCTTCGTGACATGTAGAATTCTGCCATCCATAACTCTTGCATAACCATCTGGATCTCGCATAATACCAAACTCATCTGGTTGTAAATAACCATATTCCCTTTCGCGTTCTGCAGTTGAATCTTGTTTGGTTTCTGCTTCATTCTCAGTATCGATCGATGGTGTATGGTGTCCGTCGATCGATGTCGATTTCCTAGGTTGATGGGAAACATGGAAGACTCCAGCCTCTTCCATAGCAATCCTTCGGTATTCAATCATTTCTTCTTCTCTGTGATCTTCGTCGTACTAGAGGTAGGTTGTGTTGTAACTGAAATCGCCATGGTGGGTGTGGGCTTGTTCGGAAGTTTGAGTGTCGATCGATGTGATAGGGTGGGTGTCGATCGATGTGATAGGATGGGTGTCGATCCATTGTTGAACTGTATGGCTATCAAGCGATGGTTTGGGTTGGGTGTCGATCGAGGCTTCCTTCTTCTGATTCCTCGCCGAACTCGTAATTGCAGAAACATGTGGCCACAAGCTCTGCATCATTACACAATTCGATCAGGGTAGCCTTGTTCTTATTTTTGACAGGTTCATAAAAAAATTGATTAAATAGAGATAGATACAACCTTATTGACTTCATATCGCATATGGCTCCCACAATAGCCATGAATGCTCTCCCAAGTAGTAGAAAGAGTTTCAATCTATCCTCATGTCCATCACATGAAGTCTGTTGGGAACTAATGTATTGTTGATCTTCACTGGAACATTGATAGGGTCTGATATTTGCCACTATTTTGCCATGATATCAGCCCTATTTAGAGTCTATTATATGTTTTTGGAGTATGTTTTAGAGTATTTTCAGGTTCAGTTACGTTCTAGCGAACTTTGGTGATTCTGGAGCTTTTAGAGATGCAGAATTGTGCAGATGCGTCCGATGTTTAGCTATGTCTGGAGATCTTCCCTGTGTGAGATTGAGCTTATATTTTTACAGAAGATAGAGCTTTGAGTTAGATTTTCCAATGCCACCGGTTTGAGGTCCATCGGACG
>CAJHQP010013094.1:0-10152 GCA_905132765.1 Moricandia arvensis | reverse complement strand
GATTTGACAATTTCTTATTGATTCTAATCAAACCAGAATGAATCACAATGTAAGAATCTTCATTTGGACACACAAATCCGTTGCTAATAACCCTGAAGTTGAATCAATATCATAGGAGTTATGATAGAAAACGTTATCCAACTTTCAACCGAAGTGATTCCAGATTACTCTGTTTTGAGATATTGTAATTTGTCTTGATTTTAATAAAACCAAAATGAATCACGATGTCAGAAGCTTGATTTTGACTCATAAATCAGTGGAGATCACCCTGATGTTGAATCAATATCATACGAGTTATGATGAAGAAGTTATCCAACTTTTAACCAAAGTGATTCTAGTTTAATCTGTTTGGAGATTTGACAATTTTTTATAGATTCTAATCAACCAGAATGAATCACGATGTAAGAAAGTTTCAATTTGGACACACTAATCAGTGGCTAATCACCCTGAAGTTGAATATATATCATAGTAGTTATGATGAAGAAGTTATCCCACTTTCAATCGAAGTGATTCCAGATTACCATGTTTGGAGATTTGGCAATTTGTTCTTGTTCTAATATAACCAAAATGAACCACGATGTCAGAAGATTAATTTTGACTCATAAATCAGTGGAGAATCACCATGATGTTGAATCAATATTAAAGGAGGTTATGATGAAGAAGTTATCCCACTTTCAACTGAAGTGATTCTAGTTTACCATGTTGAGAGGATTGGTGCAATTCGTTCTTTGATTCTAATAAACAGAATGAACCACAATATTCAGAAGCTTGATTTTGTTTAATAAATCAGTGGATAATCACCCTGATGTTGAATCAATATCATACGAGTTATGATGAAGAAGTTATCCCGCTTTTAACCGAAGTGATTCTAGGTTACTCTGTTTGGAGATTTGACCAATTTCTTATTGATTCTAATCAAACCAGAATGAACCACAATATCAGAAGCTGGATTTTGACTCATAAATAAGTGGAGAATCACCGTGATGTTGAAGTCAAAAATATCATTACGAGTTATGATGAAGATTATCCCACTTTCAACCGAAGTGATTCGTAGGTTTACTATGTCTGGAGATTTGAATATGGATTATAATCAAACCAGAATGAATCACGATGTAAGAAGCTTCATTTGGAAAAAAAAAGCAGTGGTTAATCAGCCTGAAGTTGAATCAATATCATAGGAGTTATGATGAAGAAGTTATCCCACTTTCAACCGAAGTGATTCCAGTTTACCCTGTTTGGAGATTTGGCAATTTGTTCTTGATTCTAATAACATCAGAATGAATCACGATGTCAGAAGCTTGATTTTAAATCATAAATCAGTGGAGAATCAATCTGATGTTGAATCAGTATCATAAGAGTTATGTTGAAGAAGTTATCCAACTTTCAACCGAAGTGATTCTAGTTTACTCTATTTGGAGATTTGACAATTTCTTTTTAATTCTAATCAAACCAGAATGAATCACGATTTCAGAAGCTTCATTTGGACACACAAATTAGTGGTAATAACCCTAAAGTTGAATCAATATCATAGGAGTTATGATGAAGAATTTATCCCACTTTCAACTGAAGTGATTCCAATTTTCCTTGTTTGGAGATTTGACAATGTGTTCTTGATTCTAATAAATTCAAAATGAATCAAGATGTCAGAAGCATGATTTTTACTCATAAATCAGTGGAGAATAACCCTAATGTTGAATCAATATCATACGAGTTATAATGAAGAAGTTATCCCACTTTAAACCAAAGTGATTCTAGTTTACTATGTTTGTAGATTTTATAATTTCTTATTGATTCTAAACAAACCAGAAATGAATCACGATGTAAGAAGCTTCATTTGGACACACAAATCAGTGGCTAATCACTCTGGAGTTGAATTAATATCATAGGAGTTATGATGAAGAAGTTATCCCACTTTCAACTGAAGTGAATCCAATTTACCTTGTTTGGAGATCTTACAATGTGTTCTTGATTCTAATCAAATCAAAATGAATCACGATGTCAGAAGCATTATTTTGACTCAAAAATCAGAGGAGAATCACCCTAATGTTGAATCAATATCATACGAGTTATAATGAAGAAGTTATCCAACTTTCAACCGAAGTGATTCTAGTTTAACATGTTTGGAGATTTTGCAATTTGTTCTTGATTCTAATAAAACAAGAATGAATCACGATGTCAGAAGCTTTATTTTGACTCATAAATCAATTGATAATCAACGTGATGTTGAATCAATATCATATGAGTTATGACGAAGAAATTATCTCTCTTTCAACCGAAGTGATTCTAGTTTACTCTGTTTGGATATTTGACAATTACTTAATTATTCTATACAAAGTAGAATTAATCACGATGGAAGAATATTCATTTGGACACACAAATCAGTGGCTAATCACCCTGAAGTTGAATCAATATCATAGGAGTTATGATGAAGAAGTTATCACACTTTCAATCGTAGTGATTCTAGATTACCCTGTTTGGAGATTTGACAATTTGTTGTTGGTTATAATAAAACCAAAATGAATCACGATGTCAGAAGCTTAATTTTGACTCATAAATCAGTGGAGAATCACCCTGATGTTTAATCAATATTATAGGAGTTATGATGAAGAAGTTATCTCACTTTCAACTAAAGTGATTCCAGTTTACCCTGGTTTGGGAGATTTGAAATTTTTTCTTGATTCTAAAAGACTAGAATGAACACAATTATGCAGGAAGCTGATTTTGACTCATAAATCAGTGAGATCACTCTGTGTTGGAATGAATATCAGTGACGATTTTATGATGAAGAAGTTATCGCCAATGTTCAGACGCGAAGTGATGTTTAGTGTACTGATGTTTTGTAGATTTGACGAATTTCTTATTGATTCTATCCAAACAGAATAATCACGTGTTAAAGAGAGCTTCATTTGACACAAAAGAGTGCTTAATCGCCCTGAAGTTGAATCAATATCATAAGGAGTTATGATGAAGAAGTGTATGCCCACTTTTCAACCGAATGATTCCAGTTTACCTTGTTGGAGATTTGGCAATTTGTTCTTGATTCTAATAAACCAGAATGTATCATGATGTTCAGAAGCTTGATTTTGAATCATAAATCAACGTGGATTAATCACCATGATGTTGGCATCAATATCATACGAGTTATGTTGAAGAAGTTATCCAACTTTCAACCGAAGTGATTCTAGTTTACTTTGTTTGGAGATTTGACAATTTCTTATTGATTCTAATCAAACCAGAATGAATCACAATGTAAGAATCTTCATTTGGACACACAAATCGTTGCTAATAACCCTGAAGTTGAATCAATATCATAGGAGTTATGATAGAAAACGTTATCCAACTTTCAACCGAAGTGATTCCAGATTACTCTGTTTTGAGATATTGTAATTTGTTCTTGATTTTAATAAAACCAAAATGAATCACGATGTCAGAAGCTTGATTTTGACTCATAAATCAGTGGAGATCACCCTGATGTTGAATCAATATCATACGAGTTATGATGAAGAAGTTATCCAACTTTTAACCAAAGTGATTCTAGTTTAATCTGTTTGGAGATTTGACAATTTTTTATAGATTCTAATCAAACCAGAATGAATCACGATGTAAGAAGTTTCATTTGGACACACTAATCAGTGGCTAATCACCCTGAAGTTGAATATATATCATAGAGTTATGATGAAGAAGTTATCCCACTTTCAATCGAAGTGATTCCAGATTACCATGTTTGGAGATTTGGCAATTTGTTCTTGGTTCTAATATAACCAAAATGAATCACGATGTCAGAAGATTAATTTTGACTCATAAATCAGTGGAGAATCACCATGATGTTGAATCAATATTAAAGGAGTTATGATGAAGAAGTTATCCCACTTTCAACTGAAGTGATTCTAGTTTACCCTGTTTGGAGATTTGGCAATTCGTTCTTGATTCTAATAAAACCAGAATGAACCACAATATCAGAAGCTTGATTTTGATAATAAATCAGTGGATAATCACCCTGATGTTGAATCAATATCATACGAGTTATGATGAAGAAGTTATCCCACTTTAACCGAAGTGATTCTAGTTTACTCTGTTTGGAGATTTGACAATTTCTTTTTGATTCTAATCAAACCAGAATGAACCACAATATCAGAAGCTTGATTTTGACTCATAAATAAGTGGAGAATCACCGTGATGTTGAATAAAAATATCATACGAGTTATGATGAAGAAGTTATCCCACTTTCAACCGAAGTGATTCTAGTTTACTATGTCTGGAGATTTGACAATTCTTATGGATTATAATCAAACCAGAATGAATCACGATGTAAGAAGCTTCATTTGGACACAAAATCAGTGGTTAATCACCTGAAGTTGAATCAATATCATAGGAGTTATGATGAAGAAGTTATCCCACTTTCAACTGAAAGTGATTCCAGTTTACCCTTGTTTGGAGATTTGACAATTTGTTCTTGATTCTAATAAATCAGAATGAATCACGATGTCAGAAGCTTGATTTTGAATCATAAATCAGTGGAGAATCACCCTGATGTTGAATCAATATCATACGAGTTATGATGAAGAAGTTATCCAACTTTCAACCGAAGTGATTCTAGTTTACTCTGTTTGGAGATTTGACAATTTCTTATTGATTCTAATCAAACCAGAATGAATCACAATGTAAGAAGCTTCATTTGGACACACAAATCTAGTGCTAATAACCCTAAAGTTGAATCAATATCATAGGAGTTATGATAGAAGAAGTTATCCCACTTTCAACCGAAGTGATTCCAGATTACTCTGTTTGGAGATATTGCAATTGTTCTTGATTCTAATAAACCAAAATGAATCACGATGTCAGAAGCTTGATTTTGACTCATAAATCAGTGGAGAATCACCCTAATGTTGAATCAATATCATACGAGTTATGATGAAGAAGTTATCCCACTTTTAACCAAAGTGATTCTAGTTTATCTGTTTGGAGATTTGACAATTTCTTATTGATTCTAATCAAACCAGAATGAATCACGATGTAAGAAGCTTTCATTTGGACACACTAATCAGTGGCTAATCACCCTGAAGTTGAATATATATCATAGGAGTTATGATGAAGAAGTTATCCCACTTTCAATCGAAGTGATTCCAGATTACCATGTTTGGAGATTTGGCAATTTGTTCTTGGTTCTAATAAACCAAAATGAATCACGATGTCAGAAGATTAATTTTGACTCATAAATCAGTGGAGAATCACCCATGATGTTGAATCAATATTAAAGGAGTTATGATGAAGAAGTTATCCCACTTTCAACCGAAGTGATTCTAGTTTACCTGTTTGGAGATTTGGCAATTCGTTCTTGATTCTAATATAAACAGAATGAAGCACAATATCAGAAGCTTGATTTTGACTAATAAATCAGTGGATAATCACCCTGATGTTGAATCAATATCATACGAGTTATGATGAAGAAGTTATCCCACTTTCAACCGAAGTGATTCTAGTTTACTCTGTTTGGATATTTGACAATTTCTTTATTGATTCTAATCAAACCAGAATGAATCACGATGTCAAAAGCTTCATTTGGACACACAAATCAGTGGTAATCACCCATGAAGTTGAATCAATATCATAGGAGTTATGATGAAGAAGTTATCCCACTTTCAACTGAAGTGATTCCAATTTACCTTGTTTGGAGATTTGACAATGTGTTCTTGATTCTAATAAATCAAAATGAATCAAGATGTCAGAAGCATGATTTTGACTCATAAATCAGTGGAGAATCACCCTAATGTTGAATCAATATCATACGAGTTATAATGAAGAAGTTATCCACTTTCAACCGAAGTGATTCTAGTTTACTCTGTTTGGAGATTTGATAATTTCTTATTGATTCTAAACAAACCAGAATGAATCACGATGTAAGAAGCTTCATTTGGACACACAAAATCAGTGGCTAATCACTCTGAAGTTGAATAATATCATAGGAGTTATGATGAAGAAGTTATCCCACTTTCAACTGAAGTGAATCCAATTTACCTTGTTTGAGATCTTACAATGTGTTCTTGATTCTAATTAAATCAAAATGAATCACGATGTCAGAAGCATTATTTTGACTCAAAAATCAGAGGAGAATCACCCTAATGTTGAATCAATATCATACGAGTTATAATGAAGAAGTTATCCCACTTTCAACCGAAGTGATTCTAGTTTACTCTGTTTGGAGATTTGATAATTTCTTATTGATTCTAATCAAACCAGAATGAATCACAATGTAAGAAGCTTTATTTTGACTCATAAATCATTGAGAATCAACGTGATGTTGAATCAATATCATATGAGTTATGACTGAAGAAATTATCCCACTTTCAACCGAAGTGATTCCAGTTTACTCTGTTTGGATATTTGACAATTTCTTAATTATTCTATACAAAGTAGAATTAATCACGATGGAAGAAGCTTCATTTGGATACACAAAATCAGTGGCTAATCACCCTGAAGTTGAATCAATATCATAGGAGTTATGATGAAGAAGTTATCCCACTTTCAATCGAAGTGATTCTAGATTACCCTGTTTGGAGATTTGACAATTTGTTCTTGGTTCTAATAAAACCAAAATGAATCACGATGTCAGAAGCTTAATTTTGACTCATAAATCAGTGGAGAATCACCCTGATGTTTAATCAATATTATAGGAGTTATGATGAAGAAGTTATCTCACTTTCAACTAAAGTGATTCCAGTTTACCCTGTTTGGAGATTTGACAATTTGTTCTTGATTCTAAAAACTAGAATGAACCACAATATCAGAAGCTTGATTTTGACTCATAAATCAGTGTAGAATCACTCTGATGTTGAATGAATATCATACGATTTATGATGAAGAAGTTATCCCAATTTCAACCGAAGTGATTTTAGTGTACTATGTTTGTAGATTTGACAATTTCTTATTGATTCTAATCCAATCAGAATGAAATCACGATGTAAGAAGCTTCATTTGGACACAAAAAGCAGTGCTTAATCACCCTGAAGTTGAATCAATATCATAGGAGTTATGATGAAGAAGTTATCCCACTTTCAACCGAAGTGATTCCAGTTTACCTTGTTTGGAGATTTGGCAATTTGTTCTTGATTCTAATAAAACCAGAATGAATCATGATGTCAGAAGCTTGATTTTGAATCATAAATCAGTGGATAATCACCATGATGTTGCATCAATATCATACGAGTTATGTTGAAGAAGTTATCCAACTTTCAACCGAAGTGATTCTAGTTTACTTTGTTTGGAGATTTGACAATTTCTTATTGATTCTAATCAAACCAGAATGAATCACAATGTAAGAAGCTTCATTTGGACACACAAATCAGTTGCTAATCACCCTGAAGTTGAATCAATATCATAGGAGTTATGATAGAAAACGTTATCCAACTTTCAACCGAAGTGATTCCAGATTACTCTGTTTTGAGATATTGTAATTTGTTCTTGATTTTAATAAAACCAAAATGAATCACGATGTCAGAAGCTTGATTTTGACTCATAAATCAGTGGAGATCACCCTAATGTTGAATCAATATCATAACGAGTTATGATGAAGAAGTTATCCAACTTTTAACCAAAGTGATTCTAGTTTAATCTGTTTGGAGATTTGACAATTTTTTATAGATTCTAATCAAAGCCAGAATGAATCACGATGTAAGAAGTTTCATTTGGACACACTAATCAGTGGCTAATCACCCTGAAGTTGAATATATATCATAGGAGTTATGATGAAGAAGTTATCCCACTTTCAATCGAAGTGATTCCAGATTACCATGTTTGGAGATTTGGCAATTTGTTCTTGGTTCTAATATAACCAAAATGAATCACGATGTCAGAAGATTAATTTTGACTCATAAATCAGTGGAGAATCACCATGATGTTGAATCAATATTAAAGGAGTTATGATGAAGAAGTTATCCCACTTTCAACCGAAGCGATTCTAGTTTATCATGTTTGGAGATTTGGCAATTCGTTCTTGATTCTAATATAACAAGAATGAGCACAATATCAGAAGCTTGATTTTGACTAATAAATCAGTGGATAATCACCCTGATGTTGAATCAATATCATACGAGTTATGATGAAGAAGTTATCCCACTTTCAACCGAAGTGATTCTAGTTTACTCTGTTTGGAGATTTGACAATTTCTTTTTAATTCTAATCAAACCAGAATGAATCACGATTTCAGAAGCTTCATTTGGACACACAAATAGTGTAATCACCATGAAGTTGAATCAATATCATAGAGTTATGATGAAGAAGTTATCCCACTTTCAACGAAGTGATTCCAATTTACTTGTTTGGAGATTTGACAATGTGTTCTTGATTCTAATAAATCAAAATGAATCACGATGTTAGAAGCATTATTTTTGACTCATAAATCAGTGGAAAATCACCCTAATGTTGAATCAATATCATACGAGTTATGATGAAGAAGTTATCTCACTTTCAACCGAAGTGATTCTAGTTTACTCTGTTTGGAGATTTGTAATTTCTTATTGATTCTAAACAAACCAGAATGAATCACGATGTAGAAGCTTGATTTGGACACATCAAATCAGTGGCTAATCACTCTGAAGTTGAATTAATATCATAAGAGTTATGATGAAGAAGTTATCCACTTTCAACGAAGTGATTCTAGTTTACTCTGTTTGGAGATCTTTGACAATTGTTTTGATTCTAATCAAACCAGAATGAATCACGATTTCAGAAGCTTCATTTTGACTCACAAATCAGTGGAATCACCCTAATGTTGAATCAATATCATAGGAGTTATGATGAAGAATTTATCCCACTTTCAACTGAAGTGATTCCAATTTTCCTTGTTTGGAGATTTGACAATGTGTTCTTGATTCTAATAAATTCAAAATGAATCAAGATGTCAGAAGCATGATTTTACTCATAAATCAGTGGAGAATAACCCTAATGTTGAATCAATATCATACGAGTTATAATGAAGAAGTTATCCCACTTTCAACCGAAGTGATTCTAGTTTACTATGTTTGTAGATTTTATAATTTCTTATTGATTCTAAACAAACCAGAATGAATCACGATGTAAGAAGCTTCATTTGGACACACAAATCAGTGGCTAATCACTCTGAAGTTGAATTAATATCATAGGAGTTATGATGAAGAAGTTATCCCACTTTCAACTGAAGTGAATCCAATTTACCTTGTTTGGAGATCTTACAATGTGTTCTTGATTCTAATAAAATCAAAATGAATCACGATGTCAGAAGCATTATTTTGACTCAAAAATCAGAGGAGAATCACCCTAATGTTGAATCAATATCATACGAGTTATAATGAAGAAGTTATCCCACTTTCAACCGAAGTGATTCTAGTTTAACCTGTTTGGAGATTTTGCAATTTGTTCTAATAAAACAAGAATGAATCACGATGTCAGAAGCTTTATTTTGACTCATAAATCAATTGATAATCAACGTGATGTTGAATCAATATCATATGAGTTATGACGAAGAAAATTATCCCACTTTCAACCGAAGTGATTCTAGTTTACTCTGTTGGATATTTGACAATTACTTAATTATTCTATACAAAGTAGAATTAATCACGATGGAAGAATATTCATTTGGACACACAAATCAGTGGCTAATCACCCTGAAGTTGAATCAATATCATAGGAGTTATGATGAAGAAGTTATCACACTTTCAATCGTAGTGATTCTAGATTACCTGTTTGGAGATTTGACAATTTGTTGTTGGTTATAATAAAACCAAAATGAATCACGATGTCAGAAGCTTAATTTTGACTCATAAATCAGTGGAGAATCACCCTGATGTTTAATCAATATTATAGGAGTTATGATGAAGAAGTTATCTCACTTTCAACTAAAGTGATTCCAGTTTACCCTGTTTGGAGATTTGACAATTTTTTCTTGATTCTAAAAACTAGAATGAACCACAATATCAGAAGCTTGATTTTGACTCATAAATCAGTGTAGAATCACTCTGATGTTGAATGAATATCATACGATTTATGATGAAGAAGTTATCCCAATTTCAACCGAAGTGATTTTAGTGTACTATGTTTGTAGATTTGACAATTTCTTATTGATTCTACTCCAAACAGAATGAATCACGGATGTAAGAAGCTTCATTTGGACACAAAAAG
>CAJHQP010013093.1:0-10154 GCA_905132765.1 Moricandia arvensis | reverse complement strand
CAGTTTGATGCTGATTTGATGTCCTCATCAGGAAGGCTTGACTGGTATATTCCCCACCATTATCTGATCTAAAATTTTCGGCTTAGCATTGAAATGGTTAGTCACATATGCTTGAAAATTTCTAAATGCATCAAGCACTCTATCCTTAGATGGAATCAAGGTTATCCAGGTGTATTTAGACTTCTCATCTATGAATGTGACAAAGTACTTATGGTTCTCCCTAGATAAGCAAGGTGCGGTCCAAACATCCGAGTGAATTAAATCAAAGCAGTGATCATAGATAGTAGAAGACTTTTGAAACACAGTTTTACAATGCTTGCCTAAGATACAAGCTTCACAATCATTATTCTCAAACATAACACCTGGAACCATTAAGCTTAAAGCTCTAACATGAGGATTTCCTAGTCTAGCATGCCATAAAGCATTCTTATTTAAACCGGAAGCAGAAACAGAAGTAAATGAACAACTATGATCAGGTAAAGAAGTAAGCTCCTCAAGCAAGTAAAGATCTCCTTTTGTAACTCCTTTCCCAATCAACCGACTGCTCTCAATATCCTGAAACTTCACATCATTAGGACTAAGATCACATTGCATTGCAAATCATTAGTGCATTTCTTAACTGATAACAAGTTTGAAGTAAACTCAGGCATGTAGAAGCATCTAGACTCTTTATCAAACAGTTTAAGCTTGCCTATACCCCTTATTGGAATTCTATCACCATTAGCTATCATAACATGTCCATGCGCAGGTTCAATATCTCTAATCAGACTAGTGTCACTAATCATATGATGAGATGCTCCTGAATCAACTATCAAAGGTTTAGACATGCTACAAGCACTATGAGATAAACCAGCATTCTTAGAGTGACTATAAGCATTCGTTTTATCATGAGTACTAGCAATCTTAAATGCACCAAAAGAGTACCCCCTGAGGTTACCAAAAGTGTTACCATTGTCCTTGAGCATCTTGATGAGAGCATCCATTTCTGATCGGCGGATGAACTCATGCTCGTTTGGTCGGTTGGTTTGAGCCGTGTAGGTCACCAGGGCTTTGTTCTCACCACCTTCAGTCTCCTGTGCCCTGATTAGATGGCCCGGCTCCACCCCCTCCTTGTTCATCACTTCCTCCATAGCTCACATTCGCTCTTGCCTCTCTGTCCTTCATGAACTTGGCTGGCTTTAGGTGAGGATGGAGGATCCAGCACTGATACTTCTTGTGACCTTGTCTCTTACAATGGTCACAGTTTCCATTGAACCTCCTTTCTTCAAAGCGATTCACCTTGTTGGCTTGAGGTACCTCAGCTTGGTTAGCCAAGGTAAGCTCCCCCTTTCCTCCAAATAGGCCCAACGATCCTTGCTCCTTTTGAATCTGAGCGCAGACTTCCTCCAAGGTGGGTAACTTCTCTGCTCGCAAGATGTGTTTCACCAGGTCATTGTAGCTAGAGTTAAGAGTCAGGAGCAAGCCAAAGACTTTGTCTTGCTCCCTTCTCTCATTAAGCTCATCTGGGTCGGTTGTGCTTGGCCTCAACATCTCAAGTTCAGACCACAAAGCTCTAAACTTTCCGAGATGCTTTGTGAACTCCATGTCTTCTTGAGCTAGACTGTTGATGGCTCGTTTGATCTCAAACACACGAGTAAGGTTTGAGATGTTACCATACACCTTCTGAAGAGTTTCCCACAGGTCTTTTGCCTTCTCACAGTAGCTGTACGCCTCTAGGATAGACGGATCTAGAGAGCTTTGAAGGATAGACATCACCGTGTTGTCTTCCTGAATCCACTTCACTTCATCACACACGACAATCTCCTTGTCGCCTTCACGAGTAATAAGCTTTGGAGCCTCATCCTCAAGGATGTGGTTCCACAAACCCTTACTCCCCACTGCGGTCTTCACCACACGAGACCATAGGAGATAGTTTCCCCCCTTAAGTATCACTGGAATCACAGTTGTCTTGTTACTTTCCATCTTGAAGCTTTGCGGAATGAAAGAGGTGTTCTTGAGTGTTCTTCGTGAGATATGAAATCAAAACCCAGATTTACGAGAACCAGGCTCTGATACCATGAAAGATTGAGTAGAAACAGAGAATGAACGGATGGAATAGAGAATAAGAGAGACTAAAAGAGATTTGGAGACTAAAAGCTTAAGACTTGGTTAAGAAACCATTTCGCTATGAAGAACACCAAGAACATTAGAGAGAATAAGAAAGAGACTCGAGAATTGCTTTCTTGATTAATCAGAGAGGTGTTTACACTTATATAGAGGCTCTACAACGGATACAAAAGAAATGGACATAATGGAAGAGACGTGGCCGGTCAAGGAGGGGAGCGCGCCTGGTTTTGAACTTGTGGCTTAGGGGCGAGATGCCTTTGGCATCTTGACTAGATGCCTTCACCTTTCCAGCTCGGGACAGGCTGTCTAGGTCAAGCTTACTCTCCTTATCCGCGAGCCACTTCTTACCGAGTAACCACTGAGTTAACCTTCTCCCTTTTACCTCATCAGTTTACCTTGCCTTCTCTTTGCCTTGATGTCCAAGTATCGGCCATGGATGTACGGACTAAGGGTTGTACGGACAAGGTCCATCCGTACAACTTGACCCGGATTTTGCACATCTCCAAAATAAGTTTAGGTCGGGTTTAAAGTCATTTGGGTCGAGTACAGGCCGTACCGTCCGTACACTTTGCCCTAACTTTGCACCCTCCTTATTTTGATCCCAAACTTTAGAATAAGCCTCTCAACCTCTTCTCTTATTTACTCAGACCAACACTTTCCCTCACCAGGTCCAAGTTCATTGGAGGAGCGCATGGTTCCTGGAGCAGATGGCTCGCCCATATCACCAGTGAAGTTGGCTCTTGCATCATTGTAAGGAGTCATGAACTTCTGAGGCTTGAGGTGAGGGTGGAGAAGCCAGCACTTGTCCTTGCCATGACCCTTCTTCTTGCAATGGTCACAAATCCACACCTTCTTGTCTTTAGCCTTAAAGTAACCTTTGTTTGCAACTCCTTCAGCTTGGTTTGCTAAGACCAAGTCGCCTTTGCCTCCAAAGAGACCTACTGAGCCTTGCTCCTTCTGGATTTGAGCACAAACCTCTTCTAGTGTTGGTAGCTTCTCAGCCCGGAGCATGTGTTTGATGAGATCATTGTACCCTGGGTTTAGAGTAAGAAGCAAAGAAAAGACCTTGTCTTGCTCTCTCCTATCATTAAGAACGTTTGGATTCAGGGTGCTTGGTCTCAGCATTTCTAACTCAGCCCACAATGCTCTGAACTTTCCAAAGTATTGATTGAAGTCCATACTCTCCTGGTGAAGTGAGTTAAGAGCCTTCTTCACTTCAAAGACTCTACTCAGGTTTGAAATGTTGCCATACACCTTTTGCAGTGTATCCCACAACTCTTTGGAGCTCTCACAGTAAGATTAAGCTTCCAAGATAGATGGTTCCAGACTTTTGAATAATGGACATCACCATGAAGTCCTCCAGACCCAATTTGCCATCAACAGTAACCACCATCTCCACACCATCTTTGTCTTGGACAGTTTTTGTTGGGCTTCTCCAACAGAAACATGTTCCCATAAGCCCCTACCTCCAAGTGCTGTCTTGGCTAGTCTAGACCACAGCAGATAGTTAACACCAGTTAAGGTCACTGGAATAGCCACGAGTTTTGAGTTCTCCATCTTGAATCTCTCTTTTCCAGCAGGTAATAGAGTGTTTCAAGGATTTCGAAATGAACTGAGTGATGAAACAGAGTAATGAAACAGAGTAATGAAACAGAGTGATGAAACAGAGGAATAGATGAAACAGAGTAAGTTTGCGGAAGAAATGAAAGAGAATAGGGAGAATAAGGTTTCAAGAGCTTTTATGGCTCTGATACCATGTAAGTTTAGAGATTCAGAGAGATTTTAATGGAAGAACATGATGAACAAACTGAAGAACAAGAGAGAGAAGAGAGGATTCGTGTAGGCAGAGAATAAAGAGAGAGGAAAGTGTTTTCCTTGCTTAGATTAGTTTCTGAGTACATGCCTATTAATAGGCAAACCAAACAAAAACAACTAATAAACAATTCAGACAAGTTGAGCAGAGAAATGATTAAACAATTGGGTCTGGAGCAGTCTGAAGAAGGGCAGGGGCTCGTCCAGCCATGTTAGAAAGTGACAGGTGAAGAATGGTCCCCCCCTCTCTCCATTTGAATTCATTTGAACTCTTCTGCCCTTGGCCTTATCCTCCAACGTCTATTTGCCTTTGTCAACATCCTCCTTTGGTTCTGAATAGAGTAAGCTTCCTTCCTTCTCAAGTTAAACCTTCCCTTGTCTTGCAAGCCACGTTAGGTCACTCCTTGACCTAAATGTACGGACAAATGGTTATTTTATACTTGATCATTCTGGATGATTCTTTTGCCCTGATCTCTTCTTTTACTATTCATGTCTTCTTGTCAACATTTATTTCCAGATTATGTATTCTTCATGTCAACAACTAGACCATCCATTGATCACTTGCGTGTGTTTGGGTGTATGTGCTTTGTCTTGATTCCAGGAGAAAAGAGAAACAAACTTGAAGCAAAGAGTATCAAAGCAATGTTTATTGGTTATTCAGCCAACCAGAAAGGATACAAGTGCTATGTACCAGAAACTAGGAGAGTTATGGTCTCAAGGGATGTGAAATTTGTGGAGTCTAAAGGGTATTATGATGAGAACAGATGCGATAATTTGAACGATCTCTCACATGAACCTTCAGACATAGCAAATAACCTGACGTTCATCCTAGAAAGTCTTGGTATTAGTCAACCTCAGACAAGGGAGGAAACAAGAGAAGGACCTGCTCAAACTGCTGGAACGGTTGAAAATGAGACCCATCTTGATCATGAGGGGGGATACCAACCAGAACCAGAGGAGACAATACATCATGAAGGCTTTGAAATTCATGATCAACATGGTTCAGAAGAAACCCAGGAGCAGCCTCAACCATACACCCATGAGAATGAGGAAGCTGAAGAAGATCATGTAGCCATTAAGGAGAAGCACAAGAATCAGGCAACCCCCATCTAACTGGACGAACACAAGGGTGTACTACAATGCAAACGCAGTAGCTCATCCCATTCAAGCCACATACTCTCTAGCTCAATATCCAGAAGAGCATCGAGTTCTCATGAGCAACTTGGATCAAGAATACATACCAAGATCTTATGAAGAAGCAATGGAGGATAAGGAGTGGAAGGAATCAGTGGGTCATGAAACTCAGGCAATGATAGACAATGATACTTGGTATGAGGCTGAACTTCCAAAAGGGAAGAAGGCAGTAACAAGTAGATGGATCTTCACATCAAGTACCTAGCCAATGGTAAACCAGAAAGGAAGAAGACAAGGCTGGTCGCAAGGGGATTCACTCAAACTTATGGAGAGGATTACCTTGATATCTTTGCACCAGTAGCAAAACTTCACACCACCAGAATCATCCTTTCTCTTGCTACCAACTTGAAGTGGGACTTATGGCAAATGGATGTGAAGAATGCTTTTCTTCAAGGGGAACTAGAAGATGAAGTCTAAATGAGACCCCCTCCTGGTCTAGAGAACCTAGTCAAACCAGGCAATGTGTTGAGGCTGAAGAAGGCTATCTATGGGTTAAAGCAATCACCAAGAGCCTGGTATCATAAACTCAGTACCACCCTGAATGGAAAAGGGTTTAGACGATCAGAGGCAGATCATACTCTATTCACTCTCACCAGCCAACAAGGTATAGTAGTCATCCTTGTGTATGTTGATGATATCATCATCACAGGGAGTAACAAAGAAGGTATACAAACCACAAAAGCTTACTTAAAATCTGTATTTGAGATCAAGGATTTAGGTGAGCTAAAGTACTTCCTTGGAATTGAAGTATGCCGCTCTAATGAGGGGCTCTTCTTGTCCCAAAGGAAGTACACACTTGACCTTTTGAATGGAGCAGGTATGCTTGGAGAGAAACCAGCTAAGACTCCTCTAGAATATGGCTACAAGATTTTACGTGAGGGGGAGTATGAAGACACACCATTTGATGATCCAAAGCAATAAAGAAGACTAGTGGGTAAGCTAATCTATTTAACCATTACTAGACCTGATATTTGCTTTGCTGTGAACCAAGTGAGCCAGCATATGCAAGTGCCAAAGGTTCATCACTGGAAAATGGTGGAGAGGATACTCAGATACCTCAGTGGAGCTCCTGGACAAGGAGTATGGATGGGCTGTAATGGGAAACACAGAAGTGGTTGGCTATTGTGATGCTGATTGGGCAGGAGATAGGAATGATAGGAAATCAACCACATGCTATTGCACCTTCATAGGAGGCAATCTGGTCACATGGAAAAGCAAGAAACAAAAGGTGGCTTTCATGTTCAAGTGCTGAAGCAGAGTATAGAGCCATGAGGAAGCTGACAAACGAGTTGGTGTGGATCGAAGGACTTCTCAAAGACCTGGGGATATAGATCACTGCTCCAATCACCATGCATTGTGACAACCAGGCTGCTATACATATAGCCTCAAACTCAGTGTTCCATGAGAGGACTAAACACATTGAGGTGGACTGCCACAAATTGAGACAAGTGATAATCCAAGGGGTCATCTTGCCTTGCTATACAAGGAGTGAAGATCAGTTGGCCGACATCTTCACTAAAGCTGCAAGTACTAAGGTGTGTGAGTCCATCTATCCCAAGCTTGGACTCATTGACATTACCCAGGCGTGATCCTCTTAGCCATGGAGCTTCTACTCTTTCCTTAGTATGTTTTTATCCCAATGGGTTTTGCATACTAAGGTTTTAATGAGGGAAGTCTTCATGGTTTCCAAGGTTAACTAAACATTATGGTCAAGCTTGAGGGGGAGTATTGACATGAAGACATTAATAAAAGGATGAGATCAAGAGAGGAGAGGCACTTCTGGTCAAGTGAAAGGAGTTGATCCGTACAAGACTTGTTCCACAAGTCTGTCCGTACAACCTTGGCTCCCAAGCAATCAACTCTGACCTAGCTTGGCTTGGAAGACAAGGAAATTAATTCAAATCGACCAAGAGGAGTTCAAACTTGTTTAAACTGGTCAAGGTATCCGTTGGACTGCAGAAGCAAGTGGGGAATTAAAAATAGTAAAGATCACATGTTTTATTTAGGTTCTTGGGCGTTGGGACCTGTCTCTTTCTCTTGGACAGACCAACTTATTTTACTATTTTCTCTTTTGTCTTCCTTTGTCTATTTATGTAACCTATTCAGAACCATTTCAAGTTAAGGAAAAAGAATCCTTCCTATTCTCTTTCTCTCTGTCGAGTTAACCTCTCTCTCTCCCTCTCTCCTAACATTTTCGAATCAAACTCCTCCTCTCTCACCTGTTCTTCCTTGTTCTTCCTTGTTCTTCATTCTGTTCTTCAACAAACTTACAAAAGTGGCTCAAGAACTTGGTGTCTCGGTCAGAAACAATGGTTCTAGGGATGCCATGAAGTTTCACCACTTCCTTGAAGAATAAGTCAGCAGTTTGGGATGCATCATTGGTTTTGTTGGCAAGGAATGAAGTGTGCCATCTTTGAGAAACCGGTCTACTACCACAAAGATGGAATCCTTGTTTCTGTTCTTTGGCAATCCTAGAACAAAATCCATGGAAATGTCTACCCAAGGTAGGTCAGGAATAGGCAAAGGGATGTATAATCCATGAGGATGTAACCTGGACTTTGCCTTGAGACAAATGATGCACCTTGCACAGAACCTCTCTACATCTCTCCTCAAATGTGGCCAGAAGAAATGCTCAGCTACAATGCTTAGTGTCTTGTCACGGCCAAAATGTCCCATGAGTCCTCCTCCATGTGCCTCTCTCAAGATCAGATCACGCATTGATCCTTGTGGAATACATAGCCTCTTATCCCTGAAAAGGAACTCGTCTTGCTGGAAGAAAGACCCAAATGCTCCTTGCCTACACTGCTTGTAGATGTCTCCGAAGTCAGGATCCTCTCCATACTGATCCTTGATGTGTTCAAAACCCATAACCTTAGCCTCCATCAATGAGATAAGCGCATGTCTCCTGGATAAGGCATCAGCTACAATGTTCTCCTTCCCCTTCTTGTACTTGATCACATAAGGGAATGACTCTACAAACTCTAACCAACGAGCATGTCTCTTCTTCAAAGTGTTTTGTCCTCTCAAGTACTTGAGTATCTCATGGTCAGTGTGGATCACAAACTCCTTGGATAAGAGGTAGTGCTGCCAAGTCTCTAGTGACCCACTAAAGCATATAGTTCTTTGTCATAGGTGGGGTAGTTGAGGGTTGCTCCATGTAGTTTCTCACTAAAGAATGCTACTGGTTTTCCTCCTTGAGTTAACACGGCTCCCACACCTGTTCCTGAGGCATCACATTCAATCTCAAAAGTTTTGTCAAAGTTAGGCAAAACCAAAACAGGAGCATTAGTTAAGCTAGTTTTAAGTTTTTGAAAAGCTTCTTCCTGTTCAGTTCCCCATTTGAAGGCAACATCCTTCTTGATCACTGATGTCAGTGGGGCTGCTATGGTACTGAAGTCTTTGACAAACCTCCTATAGAAACTGGCCAAACCATGGAAACTCCTCACATGGCCGATGGTAGTTGGGGTAGGCCACTCCTGCACGGCTTTGATCTTCTCCTCATCTACTTTCAATCCCTGTGAACTAACAACAAAGCCTAGGAATACTAGTTGATCAGTGCAAAAGGTACACTTCTTAGGTTAGCATATAGATTTCTAGGCGCAGTGTTCCAAAACCTTTTCAAGATGTTTAAGATGATCTTCTAAGCTAGTGCTATAGATCAAAATATCATCAAAGTAAACAACCACAAACTTACAGATGTATGCCCTTAAGACATGGTTCATGAGGCGCATGAAGGTGCTTGGGGCATTGGTGAGGCCAAATGGCATGACTAGCCACTCATAGAGTCCCCTTTTGGTTTTAAAGGCAGTCTTCCACTCATCACCTTCCTTCATTCTAACCTGGTGATAACCACTCTTCAGGTCTATCTTGGAGAAGATAGTGGCACCACTGAGCTCATCCAGCATGTCATCAAGTCTTGGTATTGGGTGTCTATACTTGATGGTTATGTTGTTGATGGCACGACAGTCTACACACATCCTCCAGGTCCCATCTTTCTTTGGCACCAATAGAACAGGAATGTTGAGATAGAGAAGAGAATGACCAGAAGAAGAAGCTGGTTCATGATCCAAAGAAATAAAGAAACAAGAAGAAGAAGGAGTGATCCGGATACTCCAAGTTGAGACTGGTTCATACAGTCTTGTGAACTAAGTCATTATTAGAATGGAGAAGAAATAAGCATGGCTGAGTGTGGTCCATTGATCTGAGAGATAAAGAAAACAAAGAGAAGAATAGATACCTGAAAAGAGTTTGGTCTGTACAACCTTGCTACACAAGGCAGTCCGTACAGTCTTGGCTTCCAAGTAACCAAACTTAACCTAGAGTGACTTGGAAGGCAAGGAAGGTGGGAACTCGTCCAGATTAATATTCTGAAGCATATTTTAAGTTTAAATGGAGCATCAGACCGTTGAAGAGAGCTGAGGCAAGTGGAGATTTAATTAAGAAGAAAAGTCACATGTTCTGCCTAAGAAGAAAGCAGTTTGGACCTGTCAGTTTCACTCAACCAGACTGTGCCCATCTCTCTCCTGTCACTATCTACTCCCTCTGGTCGAGATTCACCTTGGCTGCATCCTCCTGGCTTCATCAGAAACCCTACAATAATATTTGTTTAGTAGATTTGTACTTTGATATTTATTTATTCTCTTGCAATTTGTAATCTGGCTATATAGCCACCCCATGTGTATTGTGAAACCACTAAGGCAGAGGGGAGTTCTCTCTCTCTTCAATATTCTCTTGTTACTTCACTCTCCCCACACTCTTTACTCTCTTAATCTCGTCCATACTCTCTGTGATTCTCCCTCTCACTTAATCTCTCTCAGATACTCACTCATACTCTCTTAATCTCTTAGTTCTCCAGCAGCATTCTCCTTGATTCTCCTTTACTCTCATCAGTCTCTTCTCTATAATTTCGACCACACTCTGTTTCTACATCACTCACACACCAGAATCTGTCTATTCTCACATGGTATCAGAGCTTCCAAGCTCCTGAAACCTTCATAGCTTTCCGCAAATCATCATCTTCTCAAAACTGTCTCCAAAACAGT
>CAJHQP010013092.1:0-10155 GCA_905132765.1 Moricandia arvensis | reverse complement strand
ATAATATATTAATGATGAGCAGGGATTAGATACTATGCATGAGCGTTTTCTGATATTGTTAACAGTCCGTGAGCTGTCTAGTTGGTCGTCAATTAACCTCTCCAGTTATAAGCCGTGCGGGAGGTGCTAGAGTAGTGGAAGAAGCAGTACGTTGGGGAACGAAACATTAGATCGCAAGGTATGCGCTGACACTCTGTGTTTGCGAGTTGCGAGGATTTTCATCGGGAGGAGGCATAGTTTGTGGGAACACACACTCTTGGGAGGGTTTATTTTGCATATATGTTTAACATGTTACTAGGTTTTGTGGGATGGTTTACGCACTCGGAATATTGTGTTTAGACAAATCTGGGTCGTAAATCTCGGTTATAATTTATCGTCCTGACGGATCGAACGGGAGTGACGACTCGGTGTCTCGTGTTAAGAATCGACAACGCGGTTCGCCCCCCGCTCATTCTGAAAGTTCGTATTGATGGCTTTCAAAGCAGCAGTATGTATTAAGTACTTTTTTTATATCTGGGTATTAGGGTAATGCCTCAGGATAGTTATTGTGTGTACATTCAGGCCGATTGGTAGGTGTTCTTTTTTTGTGTTATCATCTATTGTTATGTGATCCGGTAATTTACTGAGAACAAACTATATTATCTTTCCCCATGAGTCAAGACATCGAGAGAGAGAGAGAGAGAAAAGCATGATTGCACGCATTTTATGCGTATGTAAGAGGATACCTTCTGGAAGGGTTGATTGACACCGCGGTGGCTTGTCGTATCGTTGCGACTTTGTGTAAGTGTGTTATGTACTTAATTGTTAATATTAATATATTTTAGAATCTCATCTTAGGAATATTTATAAAGTCCTATCAGATTAACTCCAGCTATTCATGGTCTATTATGAGAATCTTTCAGTAATTTATTAATCATATCGTGATACCGTTAATGTATATTAGAGTAAGCAGTATGGAGATAATATAAGAGCGTTTCTCAATTGTAATTATTGCGAATAATTTGCATCATATAATTTTCAATTAGATACTGACTTAGTAATCTTCGCACTCAGATGAACTTCTCGCACAAAATGTTTACTATATCTCTAAGAGTTTAATAAATATCAGTAGTCTCAGACATCAGCTTTGATAACTGGAAGGAATATCTGTATGTGTCTACTTTGAAAAATGGATTATGAATGTTTCTATAATAACATTGTGAACACGCATCCAGATTACTTGTGCGGAATATATATATATTATTAGAGTTATAAAGAAGAAGAGATAAGCATTAATTATTCATGTGTCTAAGAATCGCGTCATCATGGGTTATAAATAATTTTAAGTAAAGTATATTTGAATAAGAATAATTGAAGAGCCGAGTAACCTATACACTCCATAATAATTTGTGTTTCAGATTTAATGAATAAAAACTAAAGAAACATAATATAAAAATCAATCTCTCTCTTATTAGATTTTAATTTATGATTGTTTCAGATATTGTTGATGATTTATAAAAATTACAAAATAATTCTCATTTATTATCTGTATATTTAGGTACATAGTAAAGATTCTAGATGAATTTATGGTATCATTAGATATAAATTTAGTTAATTAGTTCAGTAGATTTTTTAACGTGTTACATAGAAAGATTTTGTAAGTAGTAAAGCTCATGACGCTATGTTTTTTCTGTTGATGCCAAACAGTGTGTGAAAGTGTCCTAAAATATATTTGTTATGAATTTACTGAATTAATAATAGATTTTAAAATAACAGTAAAACTAATTTAGTATGGTTTATTATTAATAGTTTTAGATCTACTGTATTCTAATTTAATGAATTTGAAAAATATTCTAATTTTTAAATTGAAACAATATTCCGGTGACAATATACTCAAGTTTCTATAACTTTGTAAGGCATTAGATGTTAGTTATATTCTCTTGCTTTTAATTTTTTTGTATAACTAAATTAAATGTACATGTAAATAATTCATAATTGGGCATATAATAAAGTAGACAAATACCCAACTAAGATCACTAATAATTGTTTAGAATTCAATATGTACCATTTTGATTAATTTAGTTTAATCTTTTCCTAGACTTATTTTTAAAAAATTTAACCAAAATGTCATTAATGAATAATCAAATGTAAACATACAATAAAAGGTAATTTTGGAAAATTTAATTTTTCATTAAGGGTATAATTGGGGAATGATCCTCAATGGTACTGATTTTCTTTTAATCAACAAATTATGTACATAGATCCCTAATCTTCTCAAACCAAATATTTTAAGTTAGGTTAGCTAGTTCCTTTCTTTGATGGTGCTTGACCTCGGATCATCAGAATATATTGTTATCCATATTTTTCCTATATATTTAAGAAAATTATGCCAAAGTTTTAAAAATACTTATGTTTAGCTTCTTACTATTATTATCTATCCACAGTAACAGAGTCGGCGAAAGCTTCTCCATTTTTCAATTTATATATCTACTAATTTTTATATTGAAAATTTAGTAGACAATATACAGTGTGTAAGCAAATAACACTTGAGCTACAATAGCTGTCCCGGGCTCTCCCATATGGCTACAATAGCTGTCCCGGGCTCTCCCATCTGGCTACAAAACTTGACCCGGTCCCTCCTATTTGGCTCCTTCTTACCCTTTTTAACATATTAGAAATCAATAAATCCAAAAGAAAAAGTAAGTACAAAATGGACCCGGCTCTCACTTGGCTACTTACAATTATGACCAAATACTCCAATTGCACGTTTTTGTTTGATACTTCAAAAGTAAATCGTATCGAGTGACACAGCCAGACGGGCAGATTTGGATGATGGTGATGATGACCATGACGTTTTGTTATATTTGAATTACATTTTTGATAAGACAATTAAAAAAAGAAATGGAAATATGCGTCACACACATTCAATAAGAGTAAGATTAAGGACTAAGCTAAAAGAAATGCAGAATGTCATAGATAACTAAATCTTAAACCCTAAACTTTCTTTTCCATTTTGTTGATTTTTTCATCTTTGCATGGGTTACCAACTTACCATCAGCTCTTTAAAGAACTACAAGACGCTGCTTTGTGCGTAGCGTTCCAGCATATTGGCCACAGTGTCGTGCTTACTATTCTGGGGCTGAAGACAATATTTTAATGATAAAATAGTTTATTTAAATTTAAATTATAGAAATATAGTTTTATAAATGTCAAAAAGATTTCAGAAAAATGTAAAAGTAAGATATATTACATACTATTTTATGAGGTGTTAAAACTGTATGTTATATCCAAATGATATATTTAAAATTGCTAATTTTTGTGATATCAAAGTTATGTATTACTAATTTAAGTATATAAAATATAACAAAGTTATAAATTTATATGGTAAATCCATAAAATATAATTATGTATGAAATGACTCAAGAAAATATTTGATAAAATAACCAAAGAGGTAAAAATATGAAAGTATAATAGTGCATCAATTTAGAATATATAAGATAAGAAAGTGCTCAAACAAACCAAATATTCATTAAAGATGCTCAAACAAATCATATGCATATATTATTTACCTTTAAACGTAAATGATTCCACAAAATAATATTTGTACAAAAATTATTAACCAAAGTAAAGAAGTCAAATACGCTATATTTAATCAATTAAGTGAACAAACAAATCCAAAATGGACCCCTAAAGTTTATTATGTGAGAGGGGTCTGAGGGGGTTGCCTTTTCAAAAACATTTTGGGCACGGCCTGATTGGCCAGCTTGGTTGATCTTGATTGTTCGTGGCAGCAAGAGCAGGATAGAAAGTTCTGAGTGATAATTTATCACAGGCCACACTAAACTGTTGTAGAAAGCCATAATGCATTTAGGTAAATGAGCTGGGATTAAGTGTAAAACTTAACGTCTTCTACAAGTTGGTTGCTCTATATCACCCCACTGAGTCTAGGTGTACAATATGACAAGAATATGGAAGTCTAAAGCAAAGGAGATCACTCATACAATATCTGCAAGTCATTTGGGAAAAAATATCCACTGACATGAGAGAAGGGGGAGAGGGATTGTGATATTGTATACACGGTGCAGTTTAGTTATCTATTCATGCAAGCAGTTGATGTTAGCCCTACCATATCTTACATCAGATACGCCCATTAGATCATGTTTATCCACAGTATCTTAGAGTGGGGTTTTTAACTTATAACTTCACTTTTTTTTTTACACATTTTTCGGTTAAGAGACGTCTCTTATGTTTCTTATTTAAGAGACAATTCTTAAATTTTTTTAATTAAAATCTAAAAATGTATCTTAGAAAACTAAGAAGTTCACCCTAAAAGACCGTGGATAAACATACCCTTATTAATATTCACGTGCTTATTATCCAGGAACTATGAATGAACACACAAACTTATTTTTGATTATTAACTAATGAGCATTACATGTAAGTTCACTAACAAACATGAACACAGAAAAATATATGACTACATCTCATGTGAACCTATTTGTTTATTATGGATAAAGAAGATGATCATAGATATGATTTCATCATTTATTGAGACAACTTGATAAACTTGTGCTTCCATATCTCCAAATCTTGACTTCTAAAATCAAGATTACGCTAGAATAGAGCCTTTCATCACAGTCACAGCTTTTCCAGTGAGAAAAACTCTCTGCTTCTCCTTATCATAACGAACCTTCAGTGATCCACTCCTACGTGAGGCCTGAGAACATAACTTATTTGTAAACTGTTTGTTCCTTCTTAGCTTTCAAAAAAATTATTAAGTTTGAGAGAAAGTAATCACCGAGTAAGCGACGAAATCACACTTGTTCATCTTGAGGCTCCAGTAATGTGCTAATGGACAATGTGCACTTCCACATACAGGGTCCTGAAGGAACAAAAGAGCCAAACAAAAAGATGTGAAGTTCTAAACATACTTTTATAGTGTTTTATTTGAGCCTATACAAAGTAAGATGATGAGAATTTTTTAACCTCATCCACTCCTAATCTGGGAGAAAAGAACCGACTACAAAAATCATACACAGATTCTTCAGGAGCAGCAGCTGTAACAATGATCAATTTTCCGGGACATTTAGAAATATCATCCATGTTTGGCTTTAGTTCAGTGACAGCTTCCCAAGATGGAAGCTCAACCTGTAACCATATGGATAAAGATAATCATTGGTTTTGGAAATGAGAGCAAAAATACACTTATTTTAGTGCTATTTAAAGGTATGTTTCAAAAATATATGGGAATATATGTTTCTTAATAATGCATACAACGATTTTTTCGGAGATAAATTTATCAGTTGTGGACTTCGTGGTTCCTCGGACATCAACAATGGTAGCTCCGTTCAAGGCTTTGGAAAACATGGACTTGATGTCACTTGAGTTGTATAGCTCACAAGTTGGAATCACTGGGAAGTTCATTTCGACCAAGAACGATCCTCCTTTCACTGAAGTATCTGGAACCCGCTTGGCTGTAAGAATACCTGATTGTGTTACAAACTCGACCTTGTCTGAATCAACCAAACCGTTTGAGAAGAGGGTATAAGCAGATGCCAATGTTCCATGACCACAAAGATCCATCTACAAAATTAATGAACGTGTTTTTTTTTTTAAATAACCCTAGTATATTTATCACACTTAGAACTAATTCAACGTTATAAAAGGACAGACAATGTTACCATACCTATGAATATATAATATAGAGAAGTTCTTTATAGATACCATTTATAAACCACTTTTAATTCCAAAATAGCACATAAATGAATAAACAAATCAAAATGAAACATTAATTAAAATTTTAAAAATATTTATATTTGAGTTTGGATTAGTGATTAGTGATTTAGCGATTATGATATAGTATCTAGGGTAGGGTTAGGTTAAGGGTTTTAGATTTTGGAGTTATTTAGTCTTTTACCTTTGAAATAATTATATTTTGGAATTTTTTTTTTTTGCTTTTGTGATATTTTATCAATATTTTTTTTTTGTGATAAGGGGTCTACCCATATATATGTTCTATGGCTTGTTTTCAATGATTTTGAACGTTTTAAAAGTATTGTATATTTGTTAATTAGTTTTTGGCATAAAATATTTGACTTAGTTCTTAAGAGTAATTAAGTCCAACTCTAAGGTCGTACTCGCGAATTCGAGATCATTTATCTGTCAAAACATTCAACAGTCCAGTTCAATAAACCTCAAAAGAAATGAAGTCAAAAGTTGCCAAACCTCGAGTGAAGGGGTGAACCACCGGAGACGGAAGCGACTATCGTGACCAGTAATAGGAGTCACAAAACAAGTTTCAGAAACGTTAAACTCTGCGGCTAGAGACTGAAGCCATGCCTCGTCTCTCTCATGGTCCTCTTCAAGAATGCACACTGCTGCTGGGTTCCCTTTGAAACTGACTCGGTGAATGCATCAACCTATTTTTATCAATCTTTCATAAGTTTTTTTTAAAAGAAGGTACTAAACTACATTATCAAAGAAAGACAAGATACACTTACCACAAAGTAGTTCACAGGCTTATTCATGATGATGGCCATATCTTTTATTTTCCTCTTTTGGTATTCCACATCTCTCAGTGTTGACTTATATACGCAAAAAAACGCAGCCGTGGAACAATTATCTGTTAATTAAAATAACAAAGGAAATTAAATAATACTAAAGGAAAACTAGGGAGAAAACTAGCCGTAATATATTACTCGTTTAAAAACACATACGAGAGTTCATTTGCAACTTGAACTCAACCTCTACCACTTGAATGTATATATTTTTTTATTTTGTTTTTGCTAAAATATCAATTGACAATCTTCATCAAATTTTAAAAATCGTTAAATATCTTGAAACAAAATCTAAGTATTTCCTATCTAATTTTTGATACCGCAAACTACAGTAAGATGTAAGTATTGTTCGCTACTTCTCTTTTTTAGTTATTGAGATATTCATTAGAACGTCCCAAAATATTGATTTGTAACAATTTTATGAAATATAAATGTGAAATTATAACAAATAATTTAACAAAAATCTAACCAAATTGATTATATGAAATCAGTAAAGTATAGACTATAACATTTTCTTTTTAAGTTAGAATATCTGGACAGACAGATTTACGCCTTATCTCAAATCATGCTTCTTACCACTATGTTATCATGCTTGGTTATATTATAAGATCTTTTTTGGAAATAGAAAACAATACTTTTCTTGAATATGGATTTCAATATATAGAACATAAAATATATTAACAGAGTTGAAAATTGGTATGGTGTGGACCATTTGGTGTAAAATTTTATGTAATAGTCAATATTTTCATGCTCTTCACTAATCTTCTAAAAAAACAATTTAGGAAGTAGGAGTCAATATTCTCTTTTTAGAAAGAAAAAAAACAGTCAATATTTCATGCCGCGAAAGCACATGGAAAATAAACACATGCAACATAATTGACCGGAAAAAAAAATTATCCATATTTTAAAAAAATTATTAATATATTTTAATTTTTTACGATAGTTTTTCTGTTTCATAAAAAGTGTCACTTTAACATCTTTTACATATATTAAAATAATAAAATATATTAATATGTATTTATTTTAATTTATAATTATTTAAATAAAAATAATTTAAATAAATATTGATTGGTTATTTAATAAAGTAAAAAGATTATGTATAGAAAATTGTATTGAAATATAGAATGAAACATTTTGAAATAATAAACAAATATTAAAATGATATTTTTTAAAAATAGAAAAATATTAATTAATAGTAAATTGTAAACTTTACAAAAATTAGTTGTGATTATTTGAATTTTACTGGTTAAACTTATGGAAAATATTTATTTACAAAAAAAGAATGTAATAATAATCAAAATTTCATATGTTTTGTTGGGTAAAAATTCTAATACATTTTTATGAACAGAGAAAGTAAAAAAATAAACACATGCAAACATGTCAGCAAATCAGACAAGATCATTATTATTCAGGCTATGATGTCAAGATCACATTAACCGTGGATATCAATCCCATTGAATTGTTGATTGTATCCTTTTTTATGTCAACTATACAAATATAGTCTAATATAGTGGTAAACATATTAAGTATTATAACTAGTTTTTGACCCGCGCGCCCGCGCGGATGTATTTTTCATAAATTTATAGTATATATTATTTAACAGAATACATATATAACACTTACAATATTACATATTTGTTTGATATAACATGTTGCTACATATCATTTTTATTGTGTTTGGATCATCCATATATTATAATGGACAAATCTCTCAAATAAAACTTTTTGAAGTTTTTGTCACAAAAATAAACTTTAAAAAAATGATCAAAATACACCTTTTTATTTTGAAAATTTTAATATTTTTTTAAATTAATTATAATTATCACCTCCAAAATCCAACCCCATAATTCTAAACCTTTAAGTTTAGATTAATTAACCCAAGGGGTATAAATATATATTTACACTCTTTAATAAATTTTATTTTGGTCATTTTTTTAGTGCTATTTTAGAGACAAAAACTTTTTTAGGTCTATTTTAGTCTTTATATCTATTATATTTGTTTATTAATCTTCAAAATTAGTATATTTGTAATAAATAACCACAAAAGTTATTTTTATTTACGTAAATTTATTATTGTTTGAAGAATTGAATTGAAAATATATTTTTCTAATTTTGTTTTCTTTACAAGAAAATCATCAAAACATTTGATAAAAAATATAGCACAACATATTTATTGTGAATCATTTCGATTGAGAATTAATTGGTATATATATATATATATATCAAATAAATTGATTTTGATTTTGCAAACCAACATTAATCAAGAACAATTCGTCTGGAAACAAATCATGTGATCAAAGTTTTATACTACTACCGAGGTATTGTTGTTTACAATCTTAGGTTTGGTTTTGTTTCAGAGTTATATAAGGTTTTATTTGGTATGATTTAATTAATTAGATAGTATAGCTTAGTTCTTGGTTTACCGAATTCTTTTGGTATAGCAAAATAATAGGTAACTGATTTGGATTGTTATAATGAATGGATGGTATACGAAATTTAAATGAACTACTGTGTTTTAACCAGTGGCATGAGATGGTAATTATTTAGGAAAATTTAAGGGCTAATTATTAAATGTACTTTTGTTTTAATAGGTTTAGATATGTGAATAACAAAACCATATATATATTTTATTATGTTAGTATATGAAATTATTTATTATATGGTGAAAACATCAAAATTAGAATTAACTAATTTTTAATAGGGAAAATCCATGATTTAGTAAAACTTAAACCTGTCTAAGTAAATCTGATACCAAAACAACTCATTAAAAACTGATCCGTGTATGAAATTAATGATTGAAAACCATTGACTTATTTTTCTATAGTGAACACCTCTCCAAAGAAATAAACAAAATAAAAATAAATGTTTGAAATATTGAAAGCTACATAACTTCATTGTTCCTTACAGAAAGTCTATTTTGACTTATCAGCATGAACTTTCAAAGAAATAAACAAAATAAAAAATAAATGTTTGAAATATTGAAAGACTTACATGAAATTCATTGTTCTTCCATTTTATTTCGATTGTTCTGTATTGTTAGTAAAAATTAACCGAATAAACGTGGGTTTGATATTTTTAAATATGGGTTTTAATTAATCTTCTTTATTAATGGGTAAACTACTATTTGAATTATTATAGTGAAAGAAAATATAAGTGTTATTTTGGCAAGTAATTAATAGCATTATTTTAGTAAGTAACGAATATCAGCAAATACTAGAAAATAAAAACGATACTTAAAATTTGGTTTGTTCTTTCGCAGTAATGAAAATTTGTTGATTGTTACTCATCTTGCCAGTGCGCCAAAATACACTTGGTTTTTCAAAGTAAAGTGAGTACGGGTGCAAGTCACAAGTCAAGTTACGAGTGTGAGACGAGTAATCGATTTTTGATGCCCCAGTCCTATTGTATGTGTGTTCTATTGAGTTTGACAACTTTTTTTTTTTTGGCTAATGGCTGGATCCTAAACACTATTGTTGCTTTTGTTGAAATATATTGCATGTAACAGAACTCAATGGAAACTTGTTATTGAACTGACATCCATCTTGAAGCAAACCGAGTCTATAAATTGAGACATAACACAACAATACTACACGACATTGTGACTCTCGGTTTCAGGAGG
>CAJHQP010013091.1:0-10158 GCA_905132765.1 Moricandia arvensis | reverse complement strand
GACATTCTGGCACTACAAGAAAACAAGAGAATACCGAGGGCAAAAATCGTCGGTATGTCGTCGGAATAAGCCTATTCCGACGACATACCGACGAAACAAGTCCTCGGAAAAAACTCCTCGGTATTTCATTTTTCCTCGGAAATCCGTCAGAAATTTCCGACGGAATGCCGAGGGACCAATTTTTCGAGGACATTCCGAGGACGAACAGTCGTCGGGAAACTCCTCGGAATATACCGACGAAACAGACCCTCGGAATATTCCGAGCAATTTTCCGACGGATTGATCCTCGAAAGGTCCGACGAAAGCTTCCGAGCGAACGCCCCTAGGAAATTATTCCGAGGAAGTCCTCCCTCGGAATTTTCCGAGGATTCCCTCCCTCGGAATTTTCCGAGGGACTCTTTCCTCGGTATATTCCGAGGAAAGTGTCCCTCGGAATATTCCGAGGAATCCCTCCCTCGGAATATTCCGAGGGACACTTTCCTCGGAATTCTTTTAAAATTTTTTTTTTTTTAAACAAAATTTTTGAAAATTAATTTCGAAAATATAAAATTAAAATTGAAAACATATTAGATAACATTCAAAGTCATACAAATAAAAATAAAACATTCAGAGTTTTTGAAAAAAAAAAACTACGGGTTTTGCACATTCGGGTCTTGCACGGTTGGGAACACCTCGTTCGGGTGCAACCTCCTCATCATCTCCATCATTTGCTCGTTCAACCTCCGCTGTGCCTCAAAGCTCGCCTGTTGAGTCGCCATCTGGGTCTCCAACACTGATATGCGATCATCCTTGTCCTGCAACTGACCCATAAGTAAATCTTGATCAACAAAGGACGGTGGTACAGCATAAGGCGGAGTCGACCGGGAGCGATATGTTGCCCGTAACATGATATGTTGCCCGTTCGCCTCTATCATCATGCCGAGCAGGTCTTCTATTTTTGGTCTGAACTTCTGGTGGAAAGTAGTACTCGGCAAAGTTTGAAGTTTCTTCATTGATCATTTGTACGACTATAGAACCTTCCACCCTACTTAAATTTTTCACCTTCTTCTTCAAATGGAACATATACCGCTCATACAAATACATCCATCTATACTGCACAGGACCACCAAGTTCCAACTCTCTTGCCAGGTGAATAACAAGATGCTCCATAACATCAAAAAATGAGGGAGGAAATATCTTCTCAAGGTTGCACTGAATCACGGCTATGTTAGTCTTCAAATTTGCAATACCTTCAAGAGTCACTGATCTCGTGCATAAATCGCGGAAGAAACCACTTATCCCTGCAATTGCTTCATGAACCTTTCGTGGTAATAGTTCCTTGAAGGCAAACAGAAGGAGGCGCTGCATCATTACATGACAATCATGACTTTTCAAGCCAGTAAACTTTCCTTCCTTTCTGTCAATACAGTTACGCAAATTAGATGCGTAACCGTCTGGAAATTTCACATCGTTTGAAATCCAATCAAAGAACGCATCTTTTCCCTCTGCATCAAGTCGGTATATGGGAAAAGGAGCCCTACCATTCTCATCAACATGAAGTTCTGAACGAGCGCATATATCGACTAAATCTAGTCTTGACTTCAAATTATCCTTTCTTTTACCTTGAACATTAAGGATCGTGTTCATGAGATTGTCAAAAACGTTCTTCTCAATATGCATGACATCTAAATTATGCCTTAGCAGATGATCCTCCCAGTATGGCAGATCCCAGAAAATACTTTGTTTGTGCCAGTTATGTAGGTCTCCAACAGCATCTACCGGAAAATGCTCATGTCCACCGACGTCTGGCGTCCTTGCTGCACCAAAATCTCTTAGTTGTGTCTTCAAACCTTTCCCACTAACTTCCTCAGGTGGACCATCAAACATCTGCTTGTTCTTCCTAAACAAAGTCTTACTCCGACGGTATGGATGATCAGGTGGTAGAAATCGTCTGTGACAGTCAAACCAACACGTTTTCCTTCCATTCTTTAGTTGGAAAGCATCTGTGTCATCTTGACAATATGGACATGATAGCCTCCCATGTGTTGTCCATCCAGATAACATACCATATGCTGGAAAATCACTTATTGTCCACATTAGTACTGCCCGCATTTTAAAGTTTTCTTTACACGAAACGTCGTATGTTTCAGCACCTTGAGCCCATAGTTGTTGCAACTCATATATTAGTGGCTGAAGAAACACATCAAGTGATCTCCTAGGATGCTCTGGTCCGGGAACGAGAATGGAGAGAAATAAAAACTCTCGTCGCAAGCACAAGTTTGGGGGTAAGTTGTATGGTGTAAGAATGACTGGCCATAGAGAATACTGTCTTCCACTCTTGCCAAACGGGCTGAAACCATCAGTACATAATCCAAGGTAGACATTTCTTCTCTCATATGCGAATTCAGGATATGTTGATTGGAAATGCTTCCAAGCTTTTGCATCTGAAGGATGTCTAATGTCACCATCTGTTGAATGCTCCGCATGCCATCTCATTGGTTGTGCTGTGCGTTCAGACATATACAACCTCTGCAACCTTTCCGTCAAAGGCAAATACCACATCCTTTTATATGGCACTGGAACTCTTCCACTCGTATCTTTATAACGAGGCTTTCCCCAAAATTTGCATGTACGCCGCTGTTCATCCACCCTCCAATAAATCATGCAGTTATCGATGCATACATCTATTACCTGATACGATAAACCAAGACCAGCTACGAGTTTCTGAACCTCGTAGTATGAACTAAGAGCTACATTATCCTCGGTAGAATACCTTTAACAAAATCAGCAATCGCATCCACACAGTCTTCAGCCAAATTATAATCTGTTTTAATGCCCATTAGTCTTGTAGCAGATGATAAAGCTGAATGACCATCTCTACACCCTTCGTACAATGGTTGCTTTCCAGCATCCAAACATACCATAAAATCTCCTAGCTTCAGCAGTGGGTAAATCTTCCCCTCTAAAATGATCATTTACCATCTGCTCAGTACCTACCCCATAATCTACTTCCGTTCTAATTGGATCTTCTAATCTAACCGCAGGCTGAGGTTCACTAGTACTACCATGTTCATAATCAGTTTCTCCATGATGATACCAAATTTTGTAACTTCGTGTAAACCCATTCAAATATAAATGACTCCAAACATTCCACTCTTTAATAACCTTTCTATTTTTACAATTAGAGCAAGGACATCTTAACTTACCTGTTACTGCTTCCGGTTGTCGTTGAGCTAACCCCATGAATTCGGTTATACCTCGTTGGTATTCATCCGTAAGCAACCTCGTGTTCGGATCCAAATGAGGTCGATCGATCCAAGAACGAAAATAGTTTGAAGAAGACATGTTTTTATGAATAAAATTCGTGTGTAAAGAGAGTAAGAGGGAGGATGGAGATATGGAGTGAATGAGGAGAAGAGGAGTGTGTGTTTTTATAGGAGAAATGCCCGGCTATACCGAGAGAATTCCGACGGAATTCCGAGGCCAAACGGCTACTCCGTCGGAATTTCCTCGGAATTCCCCAACGGCTCTCAAACGGCTCTCTAACGTCTATATTTCCGTCGGAAGTCATCGGTATTTTCCGAGGAGAGAAACTTTTCCTCGGTATTCCATCAGAAAATTCCGACGGCTAGTTGTTTCCTCGGAATTTCCTCGGAATATTCCGAGGAAATTCCGAGGAAACATAAAATTTCGTTTCCTCGGAATTTCTTCGGAATGTCCTCGGTAATTTCCGAGGATTTCATTTTCCGTCGGAACGTCCGTCAGAATAACGCTGTTTTCTTGTAGTGTGGTATCAATTTTGTTCAGATAAATTATTGTTGATATCAGATTATTTGGATTGGGGAGTTCAGGATTCATTTAAAATCCAAAGAAATTTAGTTCAGATCGGTTCATTTCAGATGATAAAATTAGGAAGAAGCTAATATCTAAAAACAAATCGTGTTTAGTTTGCTTACGGTTCGATATCATTTTGTGTAATTCAGATAAAATATCTAGTAATTCCGTTAAAATATCGCGTAATTTGAATAGTTTGGGTAAAATATTATATAAATCAAATTATTCTAGATGAAAAAAATAAATACTTCCAGGTATTTTTTTGCTAATTTATTTTTTGCACATACATTCAATATTTTAGTAGGTTAATAAATTATATTAAAATATTTGGTTATTTTATAGTGAAATGTAATTAATTTATTTTTAGGTATAAATTTAATTATATTTTTGGATATTTATTTAGTTTGGTTTCGGTTCAGTATCAACATGAATTTGTACGATATTTGTGAGTTATGATCCGATTTTGGTTCTGATTTTGTTTTTTTCCATTAGTTTTAGTTCTTCACATTCGGTTCAAATTGTCCAGGCCTACAAATAGTCACCAGACCATGTGTTTTGGCATAACCGAGGGACTAAGAAATAGAAACAGAAACGGAAACTTACAGTTGACAACACGTCGCTTACATCAACAGATGCAAATTCACATGAGAGAGCAGGAAAGCTACCAAAACCAAAATGTCAATTTTATCAAGAAACCACCAGCATTTGTAGAGAAGATTGAAAACATATAACATATACAAAGAAGAATGATTGATAGCATGATACTAAAATTGGCATGTAGTGGTGTTGTTCATTCTACCTGACATTGAAATCAATTTGTAAGAAGTCATCATCAGTGCTATTGTCAACTATTACAGATGTTTGAGTGGTAACCGACAAATAAGTACTCAGCTCCTACAAGTATACAAACCATTATATAGAATCATTGAACAATGCATAAGTATTCCAAACAAATAGAACCGAGAATGCGAAAAACAAGGCAAGAAAGAGAGGACTCTTTTACCATTCCAAACAAAAACATCATAATAAGGGCAGCTATAATGGATAAACCAGCACCAGAGAGAGATGCCTCTGTCAAATCTCTTGGGATTTTGCTGAAAGAACAACACAAAATTACATTCATCTCTAAGTCCAGACAACAAAAAGCATAACCATAATCTAGAAACACAGGACCAAACTTAGAAATGCTCAAAATGCATAACCCATCACATACGTTAAGAATGTGTATCATCAAAACTGGGACATAAGAGAGGGTTACCGGTAGAAATCAACGGACTTGATCTTGGTGGTGGAAACCATGGCTGCGACAAAGAAGAAACAAAATTAAACAAAAGCAGATCTCGACAGTGATCTCTATCTATCTCTATCTCTCCTGTCTGAAGAAGGAAGTATAATAGAAAAGAACCATCATAGTTTCATACTATATTTAGAACTAGAATTATGGTATCACTCACACGTGAAGTACTCTGCGTCGATCATTGAACTTTGACCTTTCTTAAAATAATAACTTTTGACTTTTTAAAACTTCGTCTTGTCTCATTTAAATGCTAACGTTTTCAAAAACTCGACCAAGTGAAGAGAAGAGCAATGACGAGAGCTGTTCTACTCAGAGCTCTGACGAGAAGAAGCTCGTCCCTTCGAATGCTCATCGATCTATCTCCATCACCAATCTCTCTCGATACGTATGAGTCTTTTTCATCAACCCTTTTCTTTTGTATTTCAAGAAGTTCGATTTGCAGCTATAATTGATTAAAAATATTTAATTAATTAACTATATTAACAGAATCCCAATTAATTTTACCTAAGACACCATTTAATAAATGGGTCTTTCCAAAATTATCCTTTTGAAATCTTTTAAACGAAATGAGCACTAGGTGGGTTTCCCGCACATGCGGATATAAACATTTTATAAAATTACTTATCAATATATACATTAATTAAAAATTATAAAGATAAATTATTATTTATCTTTCTACTTGAATTTTTATGTGTAAATTCTTATGTATAATATATTCACTACTAATAAATCAATCTTAGAATTCATTCAATTATATAAAAATAAGAATTTTACTGTATTAATATTTAGTTATGTGTTTTTGTTTTCTGTTTTGTTTTTTAATTTTAACTTTTTATTAAAAGATTTTTTTTTGGATAACAACACAATATATATATATCAGAATTATCTTTTTATTTTAAATAAGTTTTAGATTTTGGATAATTTTTATTATTGTTTATTTTAATCATTTATCTAATAAAAATATTCGAATTTTGTTTTTATTTTTAAATAATTTATATATTTTATTCATTAAATGCATAAACGATATTAGCCACTCTAACTTTTAACATGAGAGCTCAGTTGCGAAAAATTACTTCGCAAATAATGATATAGATATCTAACTAAAAAATATCAAGTAGATTAAGAATCTTTAAAAACCAGTTTGTTTAAGAATATACTTGAAATAAAAATAATGAATTCAAAATTTTCAACCGCAAATAACAAAAGAATGAATAAAGTAGTTATGGTGAACTTACAACCATAAAAAACAGAGGAATTAATTTGAAATTATGATTATATTTGATGTAAAATAATCTAATATATAACTGGAAGTTAAAATTAAAATATTGTCATTTGTTATATTAAGATTTGTATCATCTGTATGTTTCATCTAGTTTTTAGTTTTTGGTTTATATTTACTGAATTGAGAGTTTGTGTAGTTTTTAGTTTATATTTATTGAATTGAGAGTTTGTATGTATTTTTTAGAATTTACAGTTTGTGTATTTTTTAGATTTATGTGGTTTAAGGTATGAATATTTTTTGAATACAAATGTAATATAGGAGCTCGTTAAGTAATCATGTTAATGCAATTGTTAAAATTCGTTGGTTAAATTAAAGCTGACGAAATTGTTTTTTAGACTTTCTAAAAATAAGAAATTGCATGTTAATAATTGTTGCTTGAATGTGATTGTTTGTAAGAATTGTAACATATGATTGGCTAAATAAATGCGGGTCGAACTGTTTTTTAATTGTTTGAAAAATAAAGAATGGCACTGATATGTAAATAACTTGAAAAATTAAGGTCAAAATCTTAGTAAAGATTCTGCTGTAATAGTATAGATTAGTTTATACTAAAACCCTCTTTAAAATTTGTTAAAATTTTCATTTTAACATCCCTAAGAATATGCTACACAAAAAGGAAACCCATTTGCAAGTGTTCAAGTTTCAATATGCATTCAATTTTACATCAAAGAATCAGAAGAATAAAAAGTAACGATCACCATTAAGACTTAACAAAAGGATCATCAAGCAATGAAGTTAGATAACATATGTTTCACAGTTTCATTTATATTTGATTCTATGTACGTTATGCATATGTCTCCAAGATTTTAGTTCCTTTCATAAAGGGATGAAGCCATATCTGTAAGAAAATTCCGACCGGACAGAAACCAAGAAGCTAAAAGCTATTAGTTCATAACTGAGTTCAAAACTACAAAGGAAACACTTGAACCAAACGAGTCTTCAAAAGAAATTAAAGCAATAAAAAGAGCACACAGTTTAGTTTGATCTTTGATATTCATCTACTGGCATTTGATTGCCCAAAACAGCATCGAACTTGCCTTGCCTAGATCAAACGAACTGCTGCAATTTTTCTCTGTTTTATAGCTTTCCTCTCTTTCAACCATGCTACATTTCATTGAGCCTTAGCAATACGCTCCTCCATCGTGGATGCCATCACCTTCAAATTCTGCAAACTCTTTTCATATGAGCCATTACTAACATATCCTTCACCTACAGCGTTGTGAATGTCTGACTCATCAGAGGTTTTATCTCCTTCTTCATCGAACTGTCATCATCTAACTTAATACCAACATGACCAGATGATGGCTTTACTAGAGCCAGATGTCCGTCAACAGATATTCAACTCCTCGCTTAATATGATATTGTCCGCTTTGGGTCTAAACCCTCTATAATTAGTCATTGAATACCATTATTTTGTCTAATATTCGATGTGGAACTTTATGTTCGGAAACCTCCATGACCAGATGATGGCTTTACTAGAGCCAGATGTCCGTCAACAGATATTTAACTCCTCGCTTAATATGATATTGTCCGCTTTGGGTCTAAACCCTCTGTAATTAGTTATTGAATACCATTATTTTGTCTAATATTGGATGTGGGACTTGGATTGCCTTTTAATTTAATCTGACACTCTACCCATAGAAGGAAACACTCAAAGACAGTCAAACCGAGCCTTGAGTCAGCAAAAGGAGAAGAATTTGAAAGAAGCATAACTTGATTGAATACAGGGTTTCAAAAGATGGGTTTTCAAGCTACTGCTAGGTCGACTGCTTTCAGAGGGAAACACCATCAACTCTTCTCTCTCTTCAACAAGATGATCTTCCATTGCTGGAGAAGATGAAAGAGAAAGTGTTGTTCTTTTTCTCTCTTTAGTGTTTGAGGTTTTAGTGTCGGGAGGAGACACTTTGTTTTCAGACGGGTGTGTACCAGGAGCTCTTCTCTCTCTTGTACAAGTTCCTAGTTATCTGAGGAAAAAGATGATGAAAGTTTTGTTTTCTTCCTCATTTTCAATTTGACTGTACGTTTGAAGTTTGAAAGAACATTGAGTCGAAAACAATGATGTTTGCAGAGGTGATAGAACTAAGAGCATGTTCAATGCAAGCGGAGTCCCTTCAAAAAAAAAATGGGATCCACATTTTTCTTTTTTTTGTTGATTTTTTTTAAAAATAATCAATCGCAGGTGTTAGGGTTTGCGAAACAGTGCAAGAGACATTTCTTAATTAGAATATCCAAGGGACAATCCCTTAAGTTTAAGTGTAACCCACAAATTTTATACTATTTATTTTTTAGGGGATCCTAGACTAAAAGACCCCAATAAACATACTCTAAAATTAAGCCGGAAAGAAACCCATTAATAAAAGGTCTAATCAGTTAACATCAAATGAATTACCATTTTATCATCTCAAAATCTTTAAATGTTTAGTTTGTCTTCTTATGAGCTCACGAACATTTTATTTCCAAAAAAAAATCATGATACTGGTAAACTTTATAAAAAGAATGATATGATGTTGAAAAAGGATTATACAAGAATTTGCATTTGGAAAAGACACGAAAAAAAGAAGTATGTGGTACTTCATTTTAGGGAAAATCGCATAAAAAAACTTTGAAAGTAGCACTCGTTGACACTTTAAACTTTAATTTTTTTCGATTATCACTTTAAAAGTATCACAACAACCTTCAATTTGGTTAACTTGTACATCAAGTAAAAAGTTGACATGTCCAGGAGATAAATGTGATGATGTGTTAGTTTTTTCAAAAATAATAATTATTTAATTGATAAAATAAATAAAAATTAAATAAAAAACAGAAAATTAAAAAAAAAAATCGATAACTAAAATAAAAAATAAATTAAATAAATTAAAAATTAAAAATAAATTAAAAATCATAAATTTTTAAAAATATTTCGAAAATCAAAAATATTAAATTAAAATATATCAAATAAAATAGAAAAATAAAAAAAAATCACAAAATTAAAAATTAAAAAATCATAATATTCTCTCTTAAATTACAAGATTATTTGAAAAAACAAATATATTATCTTTGACAATAACAATTTCAAACATACCACTAATGACGATGGTGGTTTCTCACATAATCATTATCAATGACGTTTTTGACATATTTCTAATGACAATTTCAAACTAATGACATATGTCAAAAACGTCATTAATAATGATTATGTGAGAAACCACCATTGTTATTAGTGGTATGTTTGAAATTGTTATTATCAAAGAGAATATATTTGTTTTTTTAAATAATCTTTCAATTTAAAGAGAATATTATGATTTTTTTAGTTTTTAATTTTTTTTGTTAATTTCTATTTTATTTTTTATTTGATGTATTTTAATTTAATCTTTTGATTTTTGAAATATTTTTATGATTTTTTATTTTAGTTATCGATTTTTTATTTAATTTTATGATTTTTTATTAATTTTTATTTATTTTATCAATTAAATAATTATTATTTTCAAAAAAAACTGACACATCATCACATTTACCTGTTGTAAAGATCAACTTTTTACTTGATGTACAAGTTAGCCAAATTGAAAGTTTGTTGTGATACAATTGTCACTTTGAAAATTTAAAGTGATAGTAGAAAAAATTCAAGGTTTAAAGTGTCAGCGAGTGTCATTTCAAGGTTTTTTATGCAATTTTCCCTTTCTTTTTGTCTGATTGTTGAAGTCTGGCATTGAACTTTGCATAGAGTTTTTGTGCGTTATAAGCTGTCTAGCATGCAAAAGAGCAAAAATAAATTACACCAAAAGAT
>CAJHQP010013090.1:0-10161 GCA_905132765.1 Moricandia arvensis | reverse complement strand
AGTGGTAGGTATTGTTTAACACTATAAGAAAAAAAAAGAACATGAGTAAGTAAGCTTATTAGGTTGCTAGGTGAAACCTTAGAAGTGTTAGGAAAAGATTAGAAAGACTATTCCATTTTGCTTGCAACTCGATTCCTTCTTTTAATGCGATTTCCTTATTCACTAGTTGTCTTGGCGAGAGAAGCTGCTTGTTTTTCCTTTTTACTTGTTTTCTTTTCGCCTTTTTGCTTGTCCTCTTCCCTAGGACTCTTACTGGTTGTCTTGTCTTGTTTATAAGCAGGTACAATGGTTGTCCGAGTCTGAGGAGGAGGCGAAACGTCGTCAGAGAAACAAACTCTCATGAAGCAATGATCCAATCAACTTAACCAAAGTAGATGGCAACAATGCACCGAGATGATGAGGACAACCTCAATGACATCGAGAAGAGAGTTAAGAGCAAGACATAGGAGAGCTAGCTAGTCACTTACCAACACCAAGAGACTAGAAGAGAAGAGAGGACCACAAGCGGCACACCAAGCAAAATCGCCAAAACACTCGCCAATGAGCATGATAGGTTATGAGAGCAGCTGCTGACGAGTATGATCAGCTCAGCTCATCCTCAAGAAGACCTAGCCGTGCGCATGAGAGAAGAGTGAATCAGGAGATGATCTTGCCGGTTTGAGATCAAAAACTACATTCCATGGCAAGGTCTGATCCGGATGCATATTTACTGTGAGTGGGAGCAAGAAGATTGAGCTACGTCTTCGCAGTGCATAGCAATACACCAACCACAAGAGAGTTCAAATTGCTGCCACTGAGGTTCTATGACTATGCCTTTGAGTTGGTGGGATCAATACCTCACAACTCGTAGAAGATGGAGAGGAACCGCGTGAGACTTGGATCAGAGATGAAGTCATCATGCGGCAAGAGGTTTGTCTTTCAAGCCATTACCCTAGAGACTGGCACCACCGGTTGAGGAGCGTACACAGGTTCAAGATCAGTGGAGGAGTATTACCAAGAGATGGAGTTGCTCATTATGTGAGGGCCAACATATCAGAGGATTGTTGAAATTTGAAAGAATAAGTACCCCCAAACATTCTGGTGAAGTACATGACAGCATAAGGGAAGAAGCTCAATGGTCTTTCTTAGTTTTCATTGATACCGAACATACATATATTATACAAGTACAAGACTTCATCTCTAAAGCTAATGCACGTCAGTCACTTGTAGATCCACTGTGCCAAACTTGTTCTGATACAATAGTGAAACCAGGAGCTAAACAGTGAGTAAAACGTGTGCCAGCCTCTAGTTTCTACACAGAAACATCTCAGCAGTTTTCCACCTTCAGAAGTAGCATAATGAGCTTAGCCTATCTATTGTGACTTTTCTTCACTGCTTGGTCACCAGCTTGCCTTGCTGGCTACTTCTAACCTTATTGGATCAGTACTGGCTCTCTTCATTTGGGTCCATTTGTAGACAAACTGATTGGCATACACTGAGTTGTGTTCTAGCGCAATCTTATTGCGACTCTCAGACTTGATCATCTGACTGCTCTCTTTGGACTTCTCTCAGATAAGGATTGGGACTTCACTTATCCATAAACAGATTGGGCTGCTGGTTCTTCTTTAATCTGATAGTGGTGCTGGTCTTCTTCTTGGTTCAGCGATGCTATTGGACTCTTCTTCTGGGCAACTTGATGTAGACAACCTTATTGGGCTACACTGAAACCCTCTCAAATGCACCTTATGCATTCTTCTCTTCTTGGGAGCATGAGTGATTGCCAAACACTCAAATGCGATCCTGAAGGTCTCCATTTTCGAGTTCGCACTCAAGCTCCGTATAGTGATGATAGCTTTGCTGCCCCAAAGCTGCTCCTCTCACATTCATAATCAGGCTGCTTTACTCCACACATTCACTATTGTGTCTCTACCTTGTTATGTTTGGAGTTTAGTTAGTAGCTTGTGTCACTCAAGCCATCCTTTGCCCCATATGAAGAGCTTCTCTCCTGCACTTGGTTCAACTCTTCCTGTAGTGTTCTCAATTTCACACGTCTCCTCAGATAGCTGGATATGAATATAGAGAGCTATCTGCACAATGAGACACTTGTGCACATCTCTGGACCTCCTCTCTTTGTGAATCACTTCAACACCACTTTGATATTTCCTTCTTGGTTTCTCTATGTTAAGCTGTCTTCTCAGGGTTGTGCTGCGGTGCCTCTTGTGGTCAGCAGTGAGTATAATACTGTCCATCTGGGTTCACCGATGGTCTGCTCTTTTGCGTGACAGCCATCTTACAGTAGAGCTCTGCGTGAATGACAAGCTTGTATGGATCCACCAGAATTGGCTAGTCTCCATGGTTGGTCTTCATGATTCACATTCAGACAGCCTCCCTCAAGATTGGTCTTGGATATGGAATGAAAGCCATCTGAAGATGAGGAATCATGAGTGTACACATCTTCTTCTTGTGGTGAGCTTCTGTTTTTGTTTGTTTCTGTGTTGTTGAAGTAGCCCCAATAGCATTGCCATGCTACCTCCTTGTGAAATTGCTTGTGTATGTACTGACGTTTTAACAACTTGGATCCACCATCCTTCTTGTCATTTGTTTGAATCGCTTCTGATGGGAGCGTCCATTGAACTCCTCCTTTGTGTTCAGCTGAGAGAATAGACAGATTATGGTGATGTGAGATGCTACGAAACAGAGTATAGATGATGTAGAGAAAGAGGATCAGAGAGACAGTGAGATTTAAAGAGACTGCAATGTAGCAGTATTGGAGAATAAGAGAGATTTAGAGAGAGAGTATGAGATTATTGTGAGAGATTTCGTGTAAGAGCGTAAGTAACCAGAGGAATAGAGAGATTAATGAGACAGGAGAATGGTGAAGTAAGAAAGGGGAACTCCCCACTTCAGCTTAATTGTGTCTTGATTACAAGAGAGGCTAATATATAGCCACCACTACACAACAAACTAGCTAATAAACACATACTTGTGTGTAGGGATGATAAACAATAATATTGCTGGGAAATCAGAAGGGGCAGGCTGGCTGGGACAGGCTGGGCACGTCCAGAATGGTGAGATAAGTGAGCTGGATGGAAGAGGCACACACAGCGTTGGTGTGATAGTGACACGGTCAGTCCTTCTCTTATGCACCACTTGCTCTCTTTCTGTCTAAATCAGACCAGCTAGTTCCAATTGCATTCAAACTGAATTGCCTTGACTCTGGAGCATTAGCCACGTCCATAATGTCCTTCACCCACTCATGTTCCTTGCCTTGCAAGTCGCAAAGTCTGGTTAGGTTTTGGCATGATAGTCAGACAGATTCAAAGTCTTCTCACTTTGCTGTCCTAGTTTGAACTTAATCTCAGCTTGGCTTCGTCTTCTCTATCTTTTATTATTCCAACACTCCAGCCCTCAAGCTTGACCATAGGAGATCCTTGACAAGCTTGGAACCTTGAAGAAGCTCCCTCATTAAAAACCTTGGCCAGAAAACCCTCCTAGGGATAAACCAACCAAGGAAAAGAGTAGAGTTCTCCAAAGCCTAGGATTGGCAGTGAGCCTAAGGAACTGCAGATTTATCATGGTGGAGTCCTTAGGATCTGAGATCGAGGCCTAACTTGTGGTGCAAGCGTGGACTCCATCACTCTTCACACACCAACACCTTGGACTCTTCTTAGACCCGGTTTGTGTCTCCCCTCTCTATGACTACTCCGCCATCTTGATAGGTAAGATGGACGCGGTTCTTTGCTTCATGAGTCTCAAGTACGGTACCTGAGATTACATATCCCACAGGTGCATCACGTTCTCAAGGTATGCACTAATCACAATAATCATCAATATACAATAAAAAATTCATTAGAGAAACCCAACAATGAATGTTTGAGATGAGTTTAAGGTGCTTCCCTTTCATCATCTATGGTAGGGAGTGAACTCCACTTGAGTCCCACTGGTAGACATCTCTCAGATCATAGAAGCTCATTCACACTCCCGCTCAAGCTTGGAACCGAGAATAGGTGAAGTCCAAGCTTGCAAGGTTGCAATGAGTTCATGATAGCTTCTTTGAATCCGGCTGGTGAGAGGATGATGCAAGAGTGAACTCCACTTCTTGCCAAGAGACAATGACGACTTGAGATCCTCAGAATTGCACACCTAATACCCCTCCTCATAGCCTTGAGCCAGAGAGTAATAGGTGAAGACAAGCTTAGAGTGGCAGTACATGAGCTGAACCAGGAGCAACAACAGTTCCAACACCTGCGCTATAAGCCAACTGATCCACCTTTGATCTCTGCTCCATTGCCTCTTGGACACCGGTTACTCCTCATGACTAGTGATGGTGCTTCTCCTTGTGTGTCTCATGAACCAGTGAGCTCAACACCCAAACAGGCTGCGCTTAATCACCGGTATCTACACACAGCTATGCTCTCATGGTCAGGAATATACTCATGTGTAGGCTCTGAACTCATGGGGCAATGTCTTCTTCTTTGTCTGGATTGGTGTGGACAGAGAGAGCACATCTTGTGTACCTGAAACATCATCTACAACTCCAGCAAGAATTAGACGCACACAGTAATGAGACAGACCTTGAGAGATGCTACACGCAAGTCTGATCCATCATGATTAAACAAGATGCAAAGGACTGAATCTAAACAACTCATTCAGTTCAAATCCAAGCACCAACTCTCTAATGCACATGTATGATAACTCTATCAATACAATGGGTATTTAGGCAAATTTAATGACATGTTAAGCAACACTATGATAAATGTCAAAAAACAGAGACTAGATACTCATCTAATCACCTTAACCGTTTAAGAATGCATCACAGACCAGGAACACAACCTATGGATGCAAAACAAGACAGTAGAACCAACATGATAGATGCATTACATGACCAGAAACTCTCCTAGACCTCTAGCAATGCACACAGACTCAAACCATGTTCTAGACACTCGCGCTAGTATCAATTCTGAACACAAACAGATTTATCTAAGCAATAACTAGTCATGACATGTGCTAGCAAGCTTAGAACCAATTCAAACAGAACACACACAGCAGTTTTGTATTATGCGGACAGAACTAGGTTCAACAACTCTAGCACTTGACCCTGTCCGCAAGAACAACAATTCACAATAATTAAACATAGGACATTAACTAGACATACACCATGCTAGTAAACTCTAGAACAGACCACACACAACCAGAAAATTTAAACAACTTATTAAGTATACTGGGACAGAACTAGTTTCAACATATACTCTAGCAACTTTAACTGTCCCTAAGATACTAAACACACCACTCAACACAACCAGACATAAGACACCAGCTTTAGTCAAGGAAAGAGTATAGTTACAACCAGGAACCTGATCTGGTCCCCTTCGAACCTCCAGGCACATGCGTTCACCTGAACTTGGCAGAGATTTATGAATTTTGGGTTCTCTACCCAACTCCATTCGCTTTGAGTGATGCTTTCCCCTTGAACCTCTCATGCTTAGGACCTCTCTTTCTTCCTGTTATACCAGACGCCACCTCTGGAAGATAGGGAGAGACTCCATCTTGAGAAGACATCAGAATTGCTTGTACAGATTTGTTTGGAGTTTGCTTGCCGACAGCTCCGCAAACATTTTGCTTCCAAGAGATCTCATCAGGATGGACGGAGCACGAGGATAGACTCTGGAGAGTCTCTGTACACGCCATTGTTGCAGTCTTCTTCCTCTTGAAGAGACTGAAACAGCCAACTAGGCAGAAACTTCTCCAATTGTTTTAAAAACAAGCCATTGAGGGTGAGCTTGTGCTTGATTTGCGGAAGCTTTGAGTTTCAGGGAGCTTGGGAGCTCTGATACCATGAGAGAATAGACAGATATGGTGTGTGAGTGATGTAGAAACAGAGTATAGAATGATGTAAGAGAAGAGAATCAGAGAGACAAGTGAGATTTAAAGAGACTGCAATGTAGAGTATTGGAGAATAAGAGAGATTTAGGAGGAGTATGAGATTATTGTGAGAGATTTCGTGTAAGAGAGTAGAACCAGAGAATAGAGAGATTAATGAGCAGGAGAATGGTGAAGAAGAAAGGGGAACTCCCCACTTTCAGCTTAATTTGTTTTGATTACAAGAGAGGCTAATATATAGCCCAACTACACAACAAACTAGCTAATAAACAATTACTTGTGTAGGGAATGGATAAACAATAATATTGTGGGGAAATCAGAAGGGGCAGGCTGGCTGGACAGGCTGGGCACGTCCAGAATGGTGAGAAAGTGACTGGAGGAAGAGGCACACACAGCTTGGTGTGATAGTGACAGGTCAGTCTTCTTCTTATGCACCACTTGCTCTCTTTCTTGTCTAAATCAGACCAGCTAGTTCCAATTGCATTCAAACTGAATTGCCTTGACTTCTGGAGCATTAGCCACGTCCATAATGTCTTCCCCACTCATTCCTTGCCTTGCAAGTCAAGTCTGGTTAGGTTTTGGATGAATAGTAGACAGATTCAAATCTTCTCACTTTGCTGTCCTAGTTTGAACCTTAATCCAGCTTGCTTCGTCTTCTCTAATCTTTTATTATTCCAACATCAGCTTCATGAGGACTTGAGATGTGATCCACAAAACACAAGGCTGCTTAAAAACAGCTCTTATTACCACATGAGTTTATAAACAAACTATCTCCTCCTGAGATATTTCACATACGTTTTCCTTCTTGAAAACACCATCTTTGAATACACCATCTTGAAAAACACCTTTGTTCTTCTTGTAGCTTCTGTTCTGTTGGTAACACAATTGGATAACCTCCACAGACACAGCTACTTGAGATACAAAGGAACACCATACATGTTTTGATTGATCAACCTCTTCAGCTTATGAACTCCTTATCTCAACACCCAGGAAAAACACTTCTGATGTGTAGGCAGGTAGTCACCAGTGAGAGAATGAACAACTTCTTGTTTGGACCAGTTCTGCAACATCTTCATAACTGATCTCCAAAGGCTGTCTTCAACAGCTTCAAATGCCTCCTTAATTTATGGAAGGCACCACTTGCTTGCAAGGATACTGAACTCCAGCTCCTTGTCATCTGGACCATCATGGTCTTCTAAGGCTGCATCTTTAGCAGCTCAACAACTCCAGTTCTCCAATAGTTCTCTGAAAACCTTGAAGACTGATCATCATGTTTCTCATTAGGCGTGACACTGCCATTAGAGAATGTGAGTACGCAAATAAGTAACAAGAGTATTGAAGGCCCAAAAACTTGAGCTCTTCCATTAGTAACAAGAATTTTGAAAATTGTTTGAACAGAGATCTTGCTCTGTTTTTGTTTTGATTTTGCGGAAGCTTTTGGTTCAGGCATAACACTGCTCTGATACCATGTTGAAATTTAAAGAATAAGTAACCCCAAACATTTCTGGTGAAGTACATGAGCATAAGGGGGAAGAAGCTCAATGGCTTTCTTAGTTTTCATTGATAACAGAACATACATTATTTATACAAAGTACAAGACTTCATCCTAAGCTAATGCACGTCAGTCACTTGTAATCCACTTGTGCCAACTTGTTTCTGATACAAAGTGAAACCAGGAGCTAAAACAGTGAGTAAAAACCGTGTGCCACCTCTAGTTTCACACAGAAACATCTCAGCAGTTTTCCACCTTCAGAAGTAAGCATAATGAGCTTAGCCTACTATTGTTGACTTTTCTTCACCTGCTTGTCACCAGCTGCTTGCTTGGCTACTTCTCCTTATTGGATCAGTACTGGGCCTCTTCTTCTTGGGCTCCATTTGTAGACAAACTGATTGGGCTACACTGAGTTGTGTTCAGCCAATCCTTATTGGACTCTCAGACTTGATCATCTTGGACCTGTCTCCTTGGACTTCTCTTCAAGATAAGGATTGGGCTTCACTTATCCATAAACAGATTGGGCTTGCTGGTTCTTCTTTAATGCTGATAGGTGGGCTGGTCTTCTTCTTGGTTCAGCATGCTATTGCGACTCTTCTTCGTGGGCAACTTGTGTAGACAACCTTATTGGGCTACACTGAAACCCTCTCATGCACCTTATGCATTCTTCTTCTTCTTTGGGCATGAGTGATTGCCACACTCAAATGGATCCCTGAAGGTCGTCCATTTTCGTTCTCACTCAGCTCCGTATAGTGATGATAGCTTTGCTGCCCCAAAGCTCTCCTTCACATTCATAATAGGTGCTTTACTCCACACATTCACTATTGTGTTCTTCCTTGTTATGTTTGGAGTTTAGTTAGTAGCTTGCTGTCACTCAAGCCATCCTTTGCCACCATTATGAAGAGCTTCTCCTCTGCCACTTGGTTCAACTCTTCCTGGTGTTCTCATTTCAACAAGGATAGAAGAAGCAACCATGTCACGGTTCCTTTGTGGCTTAAACCGAGAGATACAAGACAATGTTGAGATGCCAACATTATGTGGAGCTAGAAGAGATGCTACACAAGGCCATTCTTGTTGAGCAACACTCAAGAGGAGGGGGCACTCACGCAATCAGTATGGCTCCAACCGGTTACACCACAAACAAGGAAGAGAAGACACCTTATGCTAGGAGTCTAAAACCATTCCAAAAGGACAACAAGTCCTATCCAGGGAAGACGGCCAAACCGATCAGTGCTCTTGACAAGGCAAAGGCAAGGTTGAGGCATCTAGTTCCGAGCTCGTGATGTTCAAGTGCTTCAAGTGCCAAGGAAGAGGACACTATGCCAATGAGTGTACCAACAAGAGAGTCATGTTCTTGCGAGAAGATGGAGAGTACAGCCTCAGGAGAGACAACACCGAGTCTGACCAAGAAGAAACTGAAGAAGAGCTTGAAGAAGGACCAGTCCAGGGGAAGCTTTTAGTGGCAAGAGGCTTCTAAGCTTGCAAAACAAGGCTGAGGAGCTAGAGCAACGTGAGAATCTCTCTACACCGGTGCTTGGTCCAAGGAAAGTGTGCAGCCTCATTGTAGATGGAGGAAGTTTGTGTGAATGCTGCGAGTGAGACAATGGTCCAGAAGTTGGGTTTGAAGGTTCAAAGCTCCCAAGCCATACCGGTTGCAATGGCTGAATGAAGAAGGCACCATGAAGGTCTCAAGTCAAGTTCTTATTCCCTTATCCATTGGGAGATATGAAGATGAAGTCTTGTGTGATGTGTTGCCAATGCAAGCTGGTCACATACTCCTTGGAAGGCCATGGCAATCTGATAGGCGTGTGATCCATGATGGCTTCACCAACAAGCATTCCTTTCTGTTCAAGGGCAAGAAGACTACTCTGGTTCCCTTGACACCCAAGGAAGTGCAACAAGATCAAGTTCAACTCCAAAAGAAGAAGGAGATTGATCTAAAACCGGCTGGAACTAAGCAGCCAACTTCTATGCAAACTTGGGTGATATCAAAAGAACTCTCAACTCTAAACAATTCAGCCATATTACTTGTGTTTAAGAGACTCTCTGAAACTTAACTGATCCTACACCGGTGTATCCGAGTGAGATGGTTTCTCTTTTGCAGGAGTTCCAAGATGTGTTTCCCGAGGACAATCCCATTGGTTTACCACCATTGAGAGGGATTGAGCATCAGATAGACTTTGTGCCAGGATCAACACTTCCAAACCGTCCAGCATATAGAAGCAATCCGGTTGAGACCAAAGAGTTGCAAAGACAAGTGGAAGGAACTCATGGAGAAGGGCTATATGCCGCGAGAGTTTGAGCCCATGTGCTGTACCAGTGCTCCTAGTGCCTAAGAAGGATGGTACATGGCGTATGTGTGTTGATTGTAGATCAATCAACAACATCACAGTGAAGTATCGCCACCCTATCCCTAGACTGATGATATGCTTGATGAATTACATGGTTCTTGCATCTTTTCTAAGATAGATTTAAAAAGTGGTTATCATCAGATTAGGATGAAAGAAGGAGATGAATGGAAAACTGCCTTTAAGACTAAGGCATGGATTGTATGAGTGGTTAGTTTATGCCATTTGGATTAACCAATGCACCTAGTACATTCATGAGGCTTAATGAATCATGTCTTAGATCATTCATAGGCATATCGGTTGTAGTAATACTTTGATGACATCTTAGTGTATAGCAAGAACCTAGAAGAGCATTTAGATCATCTTGAGGCTGTCTTGAGTGTCGTAAGGTGTTGACATGAAGACATGAATGATAGAGAAGAATAAATCAAGGCTTGAGGACCAAAGAGATGTTGACTAGAG
>CAJHQP010013089.1:0-10165 GCA_905132765.1 Moricandia arvensis | reverse complement strand
AAGGATAGTACTTATCATTAGATTTCCTTTCCTAATACTCCCCCTCAAGTTGGAGAGTGAAGATCCTTGAACACCCAACTTGGACGAAAGAGCTTCAAACTGAGGTCGTCCCAAAGCCTTAGTTAAGATATCGGCGATTTTGATCTTTAGTGCTGACATGAAAGGTTGCGATCAGACCAGCCTTAACAGCATCACGAACTGAATGGCAATCACGCTCTATGTGTTTAGTACGTTCATGAAACACCGGGTTAGCAGCTATGTGAATTGCTGCCTTGCTGTCACAGTGAAATGCTACTGGCGTCTTAACGGTGAGACCCAGATCATTCAGCAGCGGTATAATCCATTTTATTTCCTTGGTAGCTAACGCCATTGCTCTGTATTCGGCTTCAGCAGATGACATAGACACGGTATCTTGTTTCTTTGTTTTCCAAGCTATCGGAGAGCCTCTAAGCAAGACAACAAACGCGCTCAGAGAACGGCGACTTTCCGGACAAGAACTCCAATCTGCATCCACATAGACGGCCACCTCAAGGTCACTGGAAGAACACAGAAGAATTCCCTGACCTGGACACCCTTTAAGGAAGCAAACCACTCGAAGAGCAGCAGACCAGTGTGCCTCACGTGGTTGTTTCATAAACTGGGAAAGAAGATGTATGGTATAACACAACTCCGGACGGGTGACGGACAAGTAGACTAACCGACCAACCAAGTGACGGTACTTCTTAGGGTCGGACAAATAAGGACTGTCGTCAGAGGCCAGGTTGTGATATTGCTCCAGTGGTATCGTCACCGGTTTGCATCCAAGAAGACCCGAATCAGAAATAATATCCAATGCGTATTTCCGTTGTGAGATAAAAATTCCTTCCTCTGACCGAGCAACTTCAATACCAAGAAAATACTTTAGTTTACCGAGATCTTTCATTTTAAAACATGCTCCCAGATAAGACTTGAACTTGGTAAGAAGATCAAGGTCATTGCTGGCGAGAACGAGATCGTCAAAAAGACGCGGAGTTCCTTTGTGTCTTTAGAATAGGTAAACAAAGAATAATCCGAATATGATTGCTGGAAACCGTACTTTGTTAATGACTTGGTGAGCTTCTCATTCCAGCAACGTGGAGCTTGACGAAGACCATATAAAGATTTGCGTAGACGACAAACTTTTGTAGGATCGGAATGTGTAAAACCAGGTGGGAGGCGCATATACACTTCTTCATTGAGGTCACCGTGAAGAAACGCGTTATGTACGTCCATCTGGTGAATTTCCCAATCTTTTGCAGCCACTAGTGCAAGGAGACTTCGAACGGTAGCCATTTTCACAACCGGGGCGAACGTTTCGTCGAAATCATCTCCTTCTACCTGATTATTTCACATAGCAACAAGTCGGGCTTTGGGACGCTCGATGGTACCATCGGCGTTGAACTTATATTTATATACCCAACGAGAACCAATGGCAGATTTGCCTGGCGGAAGCGAGACGATTTCCCAAGTACCACTATCTTCATGAGCAAGCACCTCGTTTTTCATAGCCCCTTGCCAAATCTTATCTTTGGCCGCCTGCGAATAGTACCTCGGCTCAACTGCAGCTGTAACAGCCGCAAGGTACGCCTGATGGGAAGCTGAAAATTTCTCGCCAGAAATGTAAGCAGACAACGGATAAAGTGAGTTACCTGGGATAGTTTTGAAAGACGATGATGCGGAGCAGGTGTGAGCGAGAGATGGGTCTTGAAGAGAAGAGGCATTGTAAGCGACATAGTCCTTGAGCTTAACTGAAGGAAGACGAGCTCGCTGTCCCCTTCCTAAACTCTGATCAGTATTCGTATCATCGGAGGTCGGTAAAGGCGGAGGTTCCTGAGTCGACGACTCAGTAAGATCAGCATCTGTGGCCGTAGGTGAAGGCAGTGTGTCATCAATCGTATCTCGCTGATTATCATGACTAGCCAAAGAAGCTGAGTTTTCTAGAACAAAGGGAGTTTCATTAGACAGAGACAAACTCCCCCTGTCTGCGGAAGGAGGAACAAGTGGTGTTTCCTCATTTGCAACCACTGGTGAAGACGATGGTTGAGGCAGCGATGGTGAGGTTGAAGAAGAGAAGGGGAACACATTTTCTTGAAACACCACGTCACGGGAAATGATAAATTCTTCTGTGTTGAGATCAAATACCTTCCAACCTTTTTGAGAATGCGGGTAGCCGACAAATATGCACCGGCGGCTACGCTTTCCGAACTTATCCTTGTCTCGAGGTCGACGGTGAGTAAAACACAAACTTCCAAATACTCGTAGATGAGAGTAGTTGGACCTTTCGTTAAACAACAACTCATAAGGAGAGCGATTGTTAAGAACTGCCGAAGGAGTTCTGTTGATCAAGTGTGTTGCAGTCATAATCGCCTCTCCCCAAAACTTGGTTGGCAAGTTACTTTGAAACAACAGAGAACGAGCAACATTTAATATGTGACGGTGTTTTCTTTCTACTCTTCCATTCTGCTGCGGAGTGTCAACGCAAGATGCCTGATGAACGATACCATTCTCACGAAAATAGCGAGCAAGACACATGAATTCCGAACCGTTGTCACTCCGAACGGTTTTGACCTCTTTCGAAAATTGTTTTGAAGCCATTTGACAAAAATTCTGCAACACTGTTCATACCTCCGACTTTTCCAATAGTAGGTAGGTCCAAACTGATCTGGAAAAATCGTCCACAATGGTAAGAAAGTATACTGCCCCAGACGATGACCGAGTTCGATAAGGTCCCCAAACATCACAGTGGATTAACTCAAAACACTCTTTTGTTTTATTCAAACTTTCATTGAAAACTTCTCTAGTCTGCTTGGCCTCAAAACAAATGTCACATGGACTTTGAGTAGCAGGTTTATTCAAAAACATAGGTAAAAATGACAAAACTGAAAACGACGGATGTCCTAGGCATTGGTGCCACAGAAATTGATCAACTGGTTTGGAAGACCTTTGAGCAACTTGAACACGTGCAGCCATAACATCTCGAAAATAATACACCCCATCTCTCTCTTCACCTGCTCCAATCAGCGTCCTCGTGAAACGATCCTGTAAAACACACAATGTGTCTGTTAATAAGGCAAAACAGTTGGTTTGTCTCAGGAGCTTGGACACTGAAATAAGAGAACAATTTAAATTTGGCACAAATAACACATTCGATAGAATAATGTTATGAGACAATCTAAACGCTCCAGTATGGGTTGCATATGCTTTATTCCCATCTGCAAACCCCACAGGACACGGTGAAATACTCGCAAGGTCAGTAAGAAGCGAGACTTCTCCTGTCATGTGGTGAGAGGCTCCGGTATCCAAGATCAGATCACCATATAGCTTACCGGTTAGCTTATCTACTTAGCTTTCTCATTAAGCATGTTAGTTAATGTTTTCCATTGTTCCTCAGTGAAAGGCGGAAAGGTAGACGAGTTCGAAGAAGTAGCATGTACGTTATGCGCCTTAATGTCGCTGTTTCTGTTGCGGTCCGAGTTAGAGCCACCACGTCCACGACCAGCTCGACCTCCTCTGTTTTCACTCCTAGATGGCGGAGTGTCTTCCCACCAATCCGGAAAACCGACTAGTTGCCAGCAATTTGCTTTCTCGTGGCCTCTGCGTCCACAGTGTGAGCAAGTAGGAACACGACGAGTTTGAGCAGTACTAGCCGATTCAGATTGCTCTTTCTTGACGACGAACCCGACTGCATTGGTATGTGCTTCACGTTCTTTGGTAGAGGTGATACGTTGTTCCTCGCGTACTATCTTTGCATAAGCTTCCCCGAGGTCAATAGGAGAATCCGATGCAATGATACCTTGACAGACAATTCCAAAGCGAGATTCGTCCAACCCCATAACAAACTGATGAACCTTTTCCTCCTCACGTTCTTGTTCGTACTGAGCTGCTGCACTACAACTACAAGCGGGAAGAGGTTTGAAAGTATCCAACTCTTCCCACAGTTTGGCCAAGCGACCAAAATAATCCATTACGGACAGACCGTCTTGTTTACACGCAGCTAACTGTTCTTTAAGATGGTGGATACGTACTTTGTTTCCCACCGAGAACCGCTTCCTCAATTTTTCCCACAACTTGTGAGAATCTGATATGAAAGTTACTGTTGAACGTACGCGAGCTTCAATAGATGACCGAATCCACCCAACAATCATGGAATTAACCGACGACCAGAGTTCAAAGTTTGGGTCATCTATGGACGGTTTAGGTATTGATCCATCGATGAACCCTAACTTGCGTTTTGCTCTCAATGCATTGGTCAGCTCCGTCGACCATTCGTTGTAATTTTCTCCCGTGAAAATTACAGAGGTTATCAAAGCTCATGGGTTATCAGACGCATATAATGAGTAGGACGCTGACGAGTTAACAATACTTTGCTCGCCTTGTGGAGCAGAACTTTTGGTTACGGAAGAATCGTCCCCCTCAACCATGACTACTACGAAAGTTTAGACAAACCGATTTTGAGGTCACAGAGATTTTTATTGCTCTGATACCATGTAAACTTGAGATCAAATAATGAAACTCTCAACTTGGATTCAATCGTGTGTTACATATGTGTTTATATACACGGTCGTATGACCTAGTTCCTAGAAGATATAGGAAGATTAACATAACTTAACAAAGGATAATGACAAATATAAGGATAGTACTTATCATTAGATTTCCTTTCCTAATAATCTTCTTCTCAAAAGGAACCAAGACAGACTAGAGTAAGCCACACAAGAGACGACTAGTCCTCCTCCACCTCAAGAAATTAATGGCTTCCTCCAGAGCAAAGCACGACGCTTCCTTCCTCTTCCCAAAATGCGAATCCTCTGTTTTACCAGACCCTTCACGTTTCTTCAGCAACCATCTCCTCTCAAACCCTCTCCCTACTAACTCCTTCTTCCAAAACTTCACTCTCAACAAAGTAAACGAGCCTGAGTACTTTCACCCTTACCTCATCAAACCGTCCCAGTCCTCACTCTCCATCTCATACCCATCTCTCTTTCATAACTCAGACTTCTTCCACGAGGTTTTCAAACCAGACATAACCATCTCCGGTTCACCCGACCAGAGTTCCAAGCAAACTCATCAGATCACTTCCTTCAGCGATCTTGGCGTCACCCTAGACTTCCCTTCCTCTAACCTAAGATTCTTCCTCGTCAGAGGAAGCCCGTTTATCACATTCTCTGTCTCATGTAACTCCATTACAATCTCAACAAGCCACGAGTTCGTGTCCTTCTCCGGAAACAGCTTATCTACAAAACACACAGCCAAGCTCAACAACAACCAAACATGGTTAATCTACGCCTCCTCGCCTCTTAACCTAACCAAACACGACAACTCCTCGATTCATTGCCGTGGCGAGTTTTCCGGTTTAATCAGAATCGCTCTGTTACCTAACTCCAATCCAGATTTCAAACCGGTTCTCGACCGGTTCAGTCGCTCTTACCCAGTCTCCGGTGACGCAGACTTCACAAAGCCATTCACTTTAGAGTATAAATATGAGAAGAGAGGCCACGGAGATCTCCTCATGCTCGCTCACCCTCTTCATCTCAAGCTCTTATCAAAAGACAACGAATCATCAGTCACAGTACTAGACAACATCAAGTACAGAAGCATCGACGGAGACTTAACAGGTGTTGTCGGAGATTCATGGGTTCTTAAACCAGACTCTGTTCCAGTGACGTGGCACTCACTCAAAGGAGTGAAACAAGGTTCATCACGCGAAGAGATCATCTCAGCTCTCATCAAAGACGTCATCGCGTTAAACTCCTCGGCTAAAATCTCGATGAGCTGGTCTTATCACTACGGGAAAGTGATAGCGAGAGCAGCGAGGTTGGCTTTGATCGCACAAGAAGTCTCCTATCTCCATGTGGTTCCAGCTATAAGTAAATACCTAAAGGACATGATCGAGCCGTGGCTAGACGGTAGCTTCGGACCGAACTCGTTTGTGTACGATCCTAAATGGGGTGGTTTGATCACAAAGCAAGGAGCTAGAAATGCACGAGAAGATAACGGTTTCGGGATTTATAATAACCACCATTATCATATAGGTTACTTTCTTTACGCGATCGCTGTGCTTGTAAAGATTGATCCTTTGTGTGGGAAGAGATATAAATCTCATGCGTATACTCTTATGGCGGATTACATGACGTTAGGGAATGGTTTTGATTCTGTTTTCCCGCGCGTGAGATGTTTTGACTTTTTTAAGTTACATTCTTGGGCGGGTGGGTTGACTGTGTTTGCTGACGGGAGGAATCAGGTGGCGCCGAGTGAGGCTGTGAATGCTTATTACGCAGCTGCTTTGTTGGGTTTAGCGTATGGTGATGTACATCTTGTTGCGGTGGCTTCCACGATCATGTCGCTTGAGATCCACGCATCGAAAATGTGGTGGCAGGTATGTATTTTCAAACCAAATCATTCGAATAAACCGGATCAACTGTTTTTAGAAACTGAATTGGGTTGTGCCTTAGGTTTTAGTCCGGTTTGTTTAGTTAATAGGATGGGACACTTAAAATAAATCAAATGAAAAATTGACTAACTAGGAAGTACATCAAATCAATTATATTTTTGGGAATGATTAGCTGAGTTTCTACTTTTCAATTTAAAGTTTTATTTGAAAAAAACAACTGTCAATCAAATTTCTAACGAGAAATACTCTAAGATAATTATTAAAAAATTGTCACAAAAATAACATTTAATAATAAAAATAATAAAAATAGATTTTATAAAATGTATAATATAGACTTATACCCATAAAATTAACTAATATAGAATTAAGATTTAGAGGTGTGAAGTGTAATTTCAAAAATTAAATTTAAAATTTAAATAAATAAAAATAAATATTAAAATTTTAAAATAAAAAGATTATTTTGGTTATTTTTGGCTATTATGAAATTGTCATTTTTGAATTTTCTATTTTTTTTTATGTGTTTGATTGTAGCTATGTTTTGTTTGGATAGGTAATCGTTGAAATTGGATCAGGTCAATTTTTCTTGGTTACAATAATTTGATCGTTGTGGTTGGGTTCTGGTTTCGACTAAATCATATCCTAAAAACTTGAACCAAACCAAAACATAAGATAAGATACATCAAATATTTGATAACCAGGTTCAAACCGAATTGCTGGAATAGTAGCTAGTAATCAAATTTGACTACTTTTTTTTTCTTGGTGTGCAGGTGAAAGAAGACAACACTATATACCCAAAAGATTTCACGGCCAAGAATCGTTTGGTTGGTGTATTATGGTCGACGAAGAGAGACAGTAGCCTATGGTTCGGTGATAGGGAATGGAAAGAGTGTCGACTTGGTCAACAACTATTACCGTTGATTCCGGTATCGGAAGTCCTCTTCTCCGATGTTAAATTCGTGAAGCAGCTCGTGAAGTGGACTTTGCCTGCGGTGAAGAGAGACGGCGTTAAAGATGGCTGGAAAGGGTTCGTATATGCTTTGGAAAGTGTTTACGACAAATACGAAGCGTTAGAGAAGATTCGAGGACTACATGAGTTTGATGATGGAAACTCTCTGAGTAATCTATTGTGGTGGGTTCACAGTAGAGACTAGAGATGTTGGTCATGAGGTCTAGTAATGATAATTAAAGCTCAGACTCTGCAGTGCAATTCTTAAGTATTACCAGACGTGTGGTTTGAGTTTAGACTTTTAGTGAAATGTTTTATTTAAGGAACCTGTCTAGTTTTGCTGGCATACTTTGTAGTCGAGTGGTAGACAGAGATTTGAAAATGTGCTAACAGTATTTCTTCCGGAATCTGAGTACCATTGAAAGTAAAATATCAATTATTTGGAAAATCTTGGGTTGTACTTATATTCATGGAGTTTACTGGTAATTTTATATCTAATATTAATCGGAAAACATTCTAAACTCGAAACATACTAGTCTTTTGGGCAAAAACTCACATTATAACACTAAATGCTTTCTTAGTGAAGCTGACCGGATCATCCCATAGACTATAGAAAAAGAACCTGTCTAGCATTTAATTCACAATCAAAGAATGAATGAATCATCAAATATAAAAAAAGAATAAATAAAATTAGAAAGAGTATATAGTGACATCTGATCTTCAAACAATCAAAACTTTTCCACAACTCTCAACACACAGAGAGATGCTATGACCAAATGAATATCGCCCCAGGAAGCTTCTTATTCTGATCCCTGTGGACAGGTTTCTAAATCTAAAAGCTCTGTTCCACCAAACCCTAAACATCATTACCTTCAACCTCAACCTCCTCCAGGGAATTACATTTCAGGTTAACAAATGCTTCAAGAGCTTCTCTCATCCACCAGTTCTGACACACCTCTCTTGCTTCATCCAAACCAACCCATCTGCGTTGTCTAGTCTCAGCTTCAGGCCATAACTCATACTCTTGGTCAACAAGCAACGCAAACATGTAACCTTCGTGAATCACGCTCTGTCTTTTACTCTTGTACTGCCATTTCCCAAGCTTCTCCTCGAGCTTTCCGGTCACACCAGCTTCCTCGATCGTCTCTCTCAAAGCTGCTTCCTCCATAGACTCATCAATCTCCCAACCTCCTTTTGGGAATAACATTCCTTTACCCTTTTGAGCACTGATAAGGAGAAGTTCAATCTCTTTGGACTCGGCCTCATTGCCTTGTTGTTGTTTCTTGTATCTGTACGGTACACATCTGCAAATATTTTGAAGAAAAAAATGAGATTCTATAGTCGTCAAAATTTGGAAGCTATTCAACACGTTTTGAGTCACATACCCGACGACTTGACGATAGCCTAAGTTGTCGTAACGCTGTAAATCCCTGCCGGTGCGAGAGACCAAAGAGACAACCTTCTCGATCTGCGCTGGAACAACCTTTGACGGGATGGTCTCGAAGATGGGAGACAGGTACGAGGCGACGTTTGATAAGTTTGACACGATGAGAGACACAGAGAAGCCTGTCATTTTTTTAAATCCCACGAACTCGGAACAAGAGAGAGGGTTCGAATCAAAAGGCTCTGTTCTTGGATTCGAGAGGATCGATTTAAGGAAGAGAAAGAATGGATAAGCAACAAGAAAAGGAGAGAGAGAGAGAGAGATGTTATTTTGTTAACATGGTTCGGTTTTGGAACTGTCTTTATATGGAAAAACCACACGAGATGTTGGAACTTCTCACGCGCTTCAGGAGCTGACGACGTTTCGTCCAATTCTTTTTTTGTTGTTGTACTAATCAACTTGTTACATACGGTTTTGAAAAATATAATATATTACGGGCTGTTAACCTCCCGGTTAATGAACTGAATCTAGTTTAACTGTTTTTATTTCTCTATTTTGAGATTTGTTGTTTTGTTAGTGTGACATCTCTCTTCTGCTATATGGAGTCAGATTCTAACAAATTTCAGCATTCTATAACAAAAAAAAGTTTGTTAGGTAAAACAAACCATGGGGTAATTCAGATTGATTTAATGTAAATAGCCATTTAATATCAAATAAATTGATACAAAAGTCTACAGAACAATTCCATTATAATGCCAACGTTAAACGAGGTGCGTGTGAATTCTCTTCGATTACAAAATTCATCACATATAACTTTGTTGTTGTTCTAGATTTTTTTGTATCAATTTTTTTCGTCAAAGAAAAATCAAACTTAGATATCTAGAGGGAAACAAAATCAACTCGTTAAGACGTTAACGACCAAACAAATACAAAATCAACTCGTTAACGACCAAACAAATTCATCTCGGCACCACAGACACGGAGAAGAAAAGACGGAAGAGAGTAGGTGTCACGCGCTTCATTAGCGTATGGGGAAGCTATGCAAGTGGGGTTCCTCATTTTTTTTTTGTCTGTTTATGCTTTTTTCGGACAGGAAAAAATAATAATACTACTAGTCGAAAGAGTGTGCACAAAAAAAAAAAAAAAAAAGTCAAGTCGAAAGAGTGTGCAAAACTCCGCCCCTGACGCAAACACGCTATTAGGCGAGGCCCCGTATATCTATTTAAGATGACTCACACTTTGTTGCTTTGTCAGCCTCGTGTTACTCTAGAAGCCCAAACATGGATACAACCGATAAGCTTTTACTTTTAATGGGCCTTAGCCTAGCATCAGGGTTTATGAATTGTGATTTGAACACTTTTTTTTTTGGTCAATGTGATTTGAACACTTATCATCATATTTTCCGTCTGTACGTGTTATCACAGATTAT
>CAJHQP010013088.1:0-10167 GCA_905132765.1 Moricandia arvensis | reverse complement strand
ATCTCTGCTTTAACATTTGGAGTTTTAGTGAAATTTATTTATAATTTGAATAAGCCAAGCAAAACCCAAACCAAACATGAACTCCCTTAACTCAGAGGCACTTGAGTGTGAAACCGGTGTTGTCTCGAACTTCCCTTTAGTGAACAAACACATGGTTGTACTGTTGAGGCAGTGCATGTTCCACTTAAAATGTCGTAATACACACTACACACTATGAGAAATGATTCCTTCAGTGAACAGACAGAAACTCCCCCTCATTCGTCAGGGGAAGAACCATGACTTGGTTGTTGTTATAGTTGTATTTAATGAGTCTTTGCTTTAGGTATAACTGACTTCCAAGTTCCAATAGTGTTGTCCACGGATTTGTGGGAGTTGAACCCCTACATCATCCAAGAGTTAGAGTCAATATCATAAATGAGAAACAAAAGTGAACCATTACAGAAGCTAAACAGATGATATATAACATACCTGACATTGTACTGCTACGCTGGTGCAATTCACAATCTCAAATGCAGCAAAACAACATCCTATAACAGGTAGAACTAGTCATACTAGAATGGTGTTCTTTTGAAAAGTCTGGTTCACTAGTACTAGGGGGGTCTTATTGGATTTAGGATTTGAGAGAATTTTATTTTTTCTCAAATCTCATCTTATTGTATGTAGCATTTATAAATTCCATGTGAAATTCAAACTTATTGAATTAGTCATTTGTATAAGTTCTTCCAAATTCTAGCTTATTGGAAAATAGGGATTTTATCAACAAAATCCATCAAATGAGATTTGATGGGGTTTGAATGATATTTTCTAGTGTAAAAACAACAATTGAAATACCACCTCCTATGATGGTATTTGAAACTTTTTTAAAATTAAAAAAAATTTCTTCGCATTTTTAAATTAAAAATTAAATTGTTTGAAATGAAATAAAAATTATTTAAAAATTAACTTTTAAATTTTTTAATAATTTTATTTATTTCATAAAACGATATTAATATTAAATTATAATATTTTTAAAAAATAAGAAATGATTTAAAATAAATATTTAAAATTTAAAAGTTTTTTTCAAAAACTCTGAAATTTCTTCAAAACCACATAAAACTTGTAACAAATCTTTTTAAGATTTACTCAAATCTCAGATTTTTTTGGATTTACTCAAATCTTGAATTTTCTTAAATACTTAGTTTAATAACCCCCCTAGGAGTTTCCTTCTCAATGCCTCCAGATCTATAAGCACATTTCTTTGTATTCATATCTCATTTATCTCTTTTCTAAGACCTGGAAAGCAAAGAAGGAAGAATAAGCTACATGTGATTTACATTCTAAACAGACACGTACCATATATATTGAAGACATACATAACTTCAAACTTACCTGAGGTCACAGAACCTGTGCTGAGAAGCTGGAAAACAATAGACATCTCTTGTTTCTGGTTAGAAGATGAACTGAAGAGAGATGCAGACAGTGCTGGAGGAGGAGGAGTAGCACGCTTCCCTGGACCCTGATGTATTCCATACAGGTCCCAAGGGGTAATGAGTTTTCACATAATCTCTTAAACTGAGGGATAAAGACTAACCACAAACAAACAGAGTCTCTTCTATTATAATCTTAATAAGCCAAGTTAAAAGAAGACCTGATATTCAAGACAAACACCCAGACTGGACAGAAACTCCCCTTAACTTAGGCACCTGAGTGCGAGATCGTTGTTGTCTCGAACTTTCCTTCAGTTAATAGCACCTTCCACTAATGAAGCCATACTACTCCAGTCTACATACTTAATTTTTTTATTCCAGTTTGTATCTATTTACTCGAGTCCTAAACATTTAATACTTAATTTTTTTTTATTCTAGTTTGTATCTATTTCTTTCGGGTCCAACTCGTTTCGAATCTTTAATTAAAATACATACAATTATAAATGAGTCTAGATCATTTGAGTATTTAAGAAAAAATAATACTTGAAGTACCCAAAATCCATCAAAATTTAACTAAAATCTATCATAGTTAACTAAATTTAATAAAATAACACAAATAAGCTATTAATTTTGAAATTAAACATTTTTACTTCTAAATTTGATATTTCAAATTTCATATTATTTGAAAATCTTACAAAATATTAATGAAGATAATGAACAAAAAAAATTACAACTAATTAAAAAATTAAAATATAGAAAATAAAATACATAGAGTCATAGTCTTAGATAATCATGTTTATATTAGTTATTTTCGAGTCATATCTATTTGGGTAAAAAATATTTTGTTTTGATTTTTTTGGATAGAAATTTTTTTAGAGCTAACTGTATTCTTGTAAATTTTTAGTTTAGTTTTGTGCTAGTTGCTGTTAAGATTTTTGAGTACAAGTAAAATGTTGAGCCCTGTTAATAACTTTTTTTTTAGTCGACCAACTTTCATTTATATGAAAGTCCATTGGCAATACAAAATACTATTAGGATCGTTTTAGAGACAAAGCCCGGCAAGAGCATACATTAAATATATAAAGCCCATTAAGAAGAAGCAGTTATATTGATTCGTGTCATTCCACGTGCACTCGTCTTGAGCCCACAAGACACACGTTTTCCTTGTATGCAGTTTCTCGCAGCTTCCGTGAAAGCTCCACTGCCGGAAGAACTCTGTATCGCTTCTTCGTCCTTTTCTCTGTGATAAGCTAGATACGTCTCTTATGAGAAGCTTCAACCCTCAATCTCCGACACCAATTAAGCAGCTCCTCTTCAATCACCTCTCTTTCTCTCGACAAACCTTCTTCTACCGGTGATGAGGAGCACACCGTCGTCTCCGGTGAACACATACCGGAGATCTTGATCCCGTTTCACTAAGGATTGATGGATAAAGTTAGTGTGAAATTACCCTCAAAAACACTTAGGAGATTCATCAGTTGATAAGAGATAAAAGATAATCTAAAATGACTACTTTAAAATCGATCAAACAAGATCGAAACTTTATTAAAATTCAAACTAATTGAAGATAATAAGTGAAGAAATAGCTTCAAATTAGTTTAAAAACACAGCAAAAAAGTCGTATAAACGAAAAGAGTCTAGCGAATAGAATAAAACCACTCTCTTGTCTAAAACGTTTTGGGTTTTAATGTAATGGCCCACACAAAAAAAAGAGACTACATTATTACCCATTTATATAAGAGTAGTGAAAAAACGAAAGCACCAAAAACCTAGTAGCCGACTAGATGAAGAATTCTACGGGTCCTCCTCCTTCTTCTTGGTGCCGTGAGCATCCAACATCATCATCTGCATCGTTCTCATCGCTTCCAGATGAGATCGCTGTGAATTGTTTAGCCGGCGTCTCCAAATCTCAATACCCTTCCATGAGCTTAGTCTCCAAGAGGTTCCACTCTCTCCTCTCTTCTCCGGAGATATATGCAGCTCGTTCTCAAATCGAAGCCACAGAGCCTCGCCTCTATATATGTTATGAAAGTTTAAGTACTGCCACCACCGGCCGTTATCGCTGGTACAATCTCATGAGTCAAAACCTTATCAGCGATGAGGGAATAAAAAAAGGAGATGTCTTTATAAGCGACTGTGGGGTTGAAATAAAAATAAAGAGGGAGTTGAGGTTAGTACCTGTTAAAAACTCTTCCTTTTACTTGTGTGCTCGATCAAAAGAAACAAACTTAGCTGTTGGTTCAGACATCTACCAAATAGGAGGAATCAACAAGAAGGATAAGCCATCTAGATCCGTTTTTGTGATTGATTGTCTGAGTCACACGCAACGTCGTGTTCCTAAGATGAGTGTGGCAAGGGAAGGGCGCCAAAGCTTGTCTTTTAGATGGGAGTATTTATGTAATGGGAGGAGGATGCATTGAGAAAGAGTGTTGGGGTGAAGTTTTCGACTTAAAGACTCAGACTTGGAATAAGGAGCTAGTACCTAGCCCTAGTGTTGGTGATGAGTTTTGGTTGTAAATTTGAAGTGTTAGTCCTTGGAGCAAAGATATACGTTATCACCGAGCGTAACAAGTATGCTTATGATCCTAAGAAGGTAAATGGCTGCTGCTAGACACGGGTTTTGCGGGTCTAAAATCCATACTAAAAAGAGGTATTGTTTGGTGCGTTGTAGATAATCTAGTGTTTAAGGAATGGGCGGATGATTTGTATTGGTATGACGTGACCTGTGGAAAGTGGTTAATGGTAGAGGGTATTGAAGATGTGTTGTCGGATGTGAAGGTGAATTGTCTTAACAGGATGATTCAATTAGTTAACTATGGTGATGGGAAAGTGGTGATAGTATGGCAAGTGTATCCTGACATTGTTATAGTGAATAGGAGAAGCCTCCTGTGATTGCAGAAGAGAGAACTTGGTTTGCAGTGGTTAGGCTGGAGAAGCGTCTGACTTCTTCTGACTTACCATTTGGGGAGAGGTTGAGCAGTTGAGCTCTTCTTCTATTCTTCACGGCTCTTATAAACCCTTGACATGTCTATCCGCCTCTCTTTGATTTTTATCTAAACAATCATCTCCTTCTTTAAATTTGGAGTTTAGTGAAATTTATTTATATTTATTTCACTTTGTTTTGTAATCTTTTTTAATTTATGTTGTCTTTGTTTTACCTCATCTTTGTGTACGCTTATATAGATTTGTTTGCTAAATTATTTACTAGAATCCTAAACATTTAAATACTTATTTTTTGTTTATTCTAGTTTGTATTTCTTTCGGATACAACTCGCTTCGAATCTATAATCAAAATATATATAGTTATAAATGAGTCTAGGTTGATTTGAGTATTTAAAAAGAAATATTTGAAATACCCAGCTTCCATCAAAATTTAACCAAAATCTATTATAGTTATCTAAAATTTTACAAAATAACACAAATAAGCTATTAATTTTGAAATTAAACATTTTAATTCTAAATTTAGTATTTAAAATTTAATATTACTTGAAAATCTTACAAAATTATTAATGAAGACTAAAAACGAAAAAAAGATTACAACTAAATGAGAAATCAAAATATAAAAAACAAAACATATAAACTCATAATCTTAAATGTTCATATTTTTAGTCATGTTTTATATTAATTCTTTTCGAGTCATATTTATTCGGATTAGTTTTTTTTGAGTTTTGATTTTTCGGATATAATTTTTTTAGAACTAACAGTATTCTTGTAAATTTTTAGCTTGGCTTTGGGCCAGTTGCTGTTAAGATTTTTGAGTCCAAGTAAAATGTTGAGCCCTATTAATAACCTAATGTGTTTGTTTTATATAAATTCAACCTGATCATTTAATCGGTTCAAATCTAAACCGGTTTAATCAATCTGATAGCACCTTTGAAAATCAGATGATGATTTGAAATGAGATATAAAAAGAAACAGAGAGCCATAAACCTCGACGTCGAAAGGAAAGAATCAAACCTCTTGGGAAGATGAGTCACTTTACAGGACCCCTTCTCCCTACTCTCGCCGTCCCCAATGCCTACGATCTCCGCCTCGATTTCGACGTCGTCACCGGCTCTTTCACCGGGACCGTCGCCATCGACGTCGAAATACTCGGCAACTCTCGATTCATCGTTCTGAACGGAGTAAATCTATCGGTGAACATGAAGGCTTCTTCATTCACGCCTTGTGAGTCCTCTGAGGTACGATCATTGCTCGTTTCGATATGATAGATTGTGGTAGAGATTAGAGAATCAACGCTTGCTTGAGGTTTCTTTCTATTTTATTTAGGTTGAAGTGATTTTAATCAAGTACTATGAGGAGAAAATTAGTCTCGAGTTTGGTTCATATCTCCCCAAAGGAGAAGGAGTTCTCAAATTGAAGTTCAATGGAGTAATAAACGAGGAAGCAAACGGACTTTTCATTTGGTAATGATCTTTCATCTCTGAATAAGTACCGTGAAACGATTATTTTGAACTAATGATTGTTCTTGGTGCATTAGCTATGGCGAGAACAAAAAGATGTCTGCTCGTAGGTTCTTCCCATGCTGGGATGAACCCGTTTACAAGGTTCCTAATGTTCTTTCTCTTGATTACAGTGGATTTAGATTTGTAATGTTACTGACTTTGTTTTGTAATAGGCGAGGTTCAAGGTTACGATGCAAGTTCCGGTGGAGTTTGTGGCTCTCTCCAACATGCCCATCATGGAAGAGAATGTTAATGGTGATCTCAAGTTGGTATCTTTCCATGAGTCACCAAACATGCCAACATATTTGGTGACCATGATTGTTGGTCTGTTTGACTTCATTGAGGATCACACCTCCGATGGTATACAAGTAAGGGTGTATGGTGAAGTGGACAAAGAAGAGAAAGGAAAACTTTCCTTGCATGTTGCTTTGAAGACTTTGAAGCTGTTCAAAGAGTAAGTTTTCTGAAGGCTTGTATCATAGTAGTTGTATCATACTAATTTGCCTCCTCCGATGGTATTACATTCATGCAGGTACTTTGGCGTTGCATACCCCCTTCGCAAACTCGATCTGGTCGCAGTACCAGATCTCTCTGCTGGGCCTAGAGAGAGTTTTGGCTTAGTTGTATACCCTGAACCTTCTATCCTCTGTGAGTCTGACCAGTTTTCTACTCCGGGTGATGATCCTGTGGTTGGTGCTTCTCCTGATGCCTCTCAGTTGAACCAGTTCTTACAGATTCTAGGCTTATATCTCGATCCAAAATACACAGAGAGGGTAACTTCTGGATTAATGCAATTTAGGATTTGTTGTTTACTTTTTTTTTTTATTGATATTTTATCTATTGATTCTAGATCAAGGAACTCGAGACAGATATTCAAAGCATGACTCTGAAGCCAGAGTTCCTTCGTCTGCTTAAGTCCAGAGAAGCAATGCAGGTCTGTTCAGCCTCCTCAAGCTATTTCAGTATGATAAAAAGTTTCTTCAGCCTAATGTTTTGGAATGATTTTTTGGTCTTTAGCAAATGGTGACTCTGCAGCGAGTACTCTTCTCTGGGTATTGGAATACAACCAGCCAGTAAGTTGTAATCCGTAGTTTTGCTTATCATTGTTTTGGTCTCTGAAGTTAATAGCTTATAAATCTTCTTTGTTTTTAATATAAAGGGTTTTGGGGAAAACTGGTGCCACCAAAGGTACTCTTGTAATTACTTTAATGGAATTACATGTTAATTCACAGACTTTATTATTGCTAGTTAATTCAATGGTTGTGTTTGAAATATTGCGAGGAAACAGAGATATTGGCTCACGACGTGGTGATGAATACCAGGACAGGAGGAGTTAGCGTTGTGAGCCATAATAAGCTCTCTGTTTTCCCGATTGCTAAAGCCAAAGAAGAAAAACTCAGGAAGGACGAGGTGGTAGTTATATGGAGACCTTTCTGTCAAGGCCAAAATGTATGTTTGGTAACAGATAGAAAGAAGCTTGGGATTGTATGTGGCGTAGAAATGAAGGTTGATTTGGCATCTCTTGACGGTGATGACGTTCGTTTTACTCACAATTACATAGGAACAGAGTCACTCAAACGGATTAGAAGATTCTTTAAGGGTGATTACGTCGTTCATGGTTCATGGTTAGGTATAGTTGAACATGTGGGATTAAGAATTGAAGTCTGCGATGAAGATGGCATAAGCTTTCCTGCTGAAGATCCTGATCCTGATACCCTTGAGCCCATTTTCAAAAATGCGGCGGAAGCTTATCTAAACGAGCCATATTATGTGGGGCAAAGAGTGGTTAATCATGCATATGATCGGTTCAGGGTAGAGGTGTTGTCACTAGGGCAAAGGGTAAACAGACTACACGTAGATTGGATTCACTGCAGTGCTGTGGGAGAAGAGGAGAAGCCACCTGAGAGTATTTTTTATGGTGAGGTTAAAAGGATACACAATTCTAGAGTTAGTGGAGTTATGTGGACTTTGGGTGAGAGATGCGTTTTTGAAGGAAAGGTCTTTGTCATTGTTAAACTCAACAGTATGGTTAAGGTGAAGTGGCAAGGAGGTTTGATTGAGGAAATCAGAAGCACTGAATTGATGGAGAGCAGAGAATTCTTCAGTGGACAGTTTGTGTGTAAGAAAGAAGAAAAGGATGTAGGAGGATCTGTGATGATGATTAGTGATGGAGTGGCATGGGTGAAATGGTTTGAGGAAGAACATCCTGAGCTTTTGCATACTTCTGAGCTAGAACCTCACGGGGAGTATCAGTTTCACATATCCGATCTTGTAGCTGAGAAGTTTGGTTCCCAAGCTCGTGGGTTTATCATAGGAATAGATGATGGGAAAATCGAGGTTGAATGGGTGGATAAAACCATCTCCAAGGTCGGGCCAGAAGAGATTACGAGACTTGCCTATTTGTTTGGTGAGGATCCATCATCTGAGGATGAGATGAGGATGAGGATGAGGATGAGGAGATGACATGACACGGGCGCCTAGTGATGACGCGCGTGCACCAACAGCTTCCTCGGGTTCTGTTCTTCTCAACGCGGCGTCGTTCCCCGATGACGAGTGAGTGACAGGTGGGCCCGAATGAGTGACTCATTGGAACACCCAAGACAAAAACATGTTGTGTCATATGTACAACGTTGTTTGTCCTCGTGGTTTGTGATACATTTGAAGGCGGTGTTTTTTGTTCACTGTTATAGTAAGTCCTACTTGTTACTAGAACCAGTTATCTGTGCACTGCTGTGCCGGTACATCTGTGGTTGAACCGGACAGTTCGACGACTGAGATGCTTGGTTTGTTTTGTGGAACGACGGAACGTGACACACGGATGACAAAGAACAAGAAACCAAGAAGCTCACTAGTCCCGTTCAACTAGGGACAATAATGTAAAAAAACTAATAACGTACAGCTACGTAGTTTAAACGACCAAACGCTGTTATAAAAAGTCACTGTGTCGTGTCGTACACACACGTTGTGGCTTGTAATGTAATGGGCCACAGTAAAACACGCATACATGTATACCATAGTATATACAGACGTGGTGAAAACCGAAACACACCAAAAACCTAAGTAGATGAAGAACTCGTACAGCTCCGTCCTCTGTGTCGCATGTAGCCACTCATCAGTCATCCGTTCGTCATCTGCTTCCAGAGTGAAAGTCGGCTGTGACACTGTGTTTAGCCGGCGTCGTCACACATCTCACATACCGTTCCATGAGCTCAGTGTCCCACAGACGGTGTCCACTCGTCGTCCGTCTCTTCGTCCGGAGCATATTTATGCAGCTCGATCTCAACATCGGAGGCCACACGATCCGCTGCGCCTCTAGTATATGTTAACTGAAAGTTGTAAGTACAGCCACGACCGGCCGTTATAGCTGGTAGTAATCTGTCATGTAGGTCTCAGCACGTGCGACTGACTGAGTGACGAGAACTCAAGTAAAGGAGATGCCTTATCAGCGAAGGACGGGAGTGAGTTCAACACTACAAACGAGGGACGTGAGGTGTTAGTACCTGTTTACAAATACTCCTCCGTCACTTTGGTGCTGCGCTTAAAAGAAGCACACTTAGCTGTGGTTCAGACGCATCGTACCAAATCGGAGGAACTCACAAGAAGGGCAGCCGTCCCATAGAGTCCGTGTTGTGTGACTTGAGTTGTGTCGGAGTCACACACGCAACGTCGCGCTCCTAAGAGTGACGAGTGGCAAGGGAAGGCGCCACAGGCTTGTCTTTTAGATGGACGTGTATACTGTAAGTGCACGAGAATGCAAACGTGAGAAAGAGTGTTGTGTGTGACAGTTGTCGACATAACAGTCCTTCACGACTTGGAGTACATAAGCTAAGTGCCTCGCCATAGTGGTGGTGATTGAAATTTGTGTGTAAACTTTGAACGTGGTTAGCCCTTGGAGCAAGATATAGCGTTATCCACCGAGCGCGTACCAACGTATGCGTGTATGATCCTACAAGAAACGGTAAACGTGGCGTGCTGCTAGAGTACTGGGTTTTGCGGGTGCTAAACACTCCATATCTAAAAGAGAGGTACTTGTTGTGGTGCGTGTAGAGTATCTAGTGGTTAAGGAAGTGCGGATGATTTGTACAACTGGTATGACGTGAGCTGTGGGACAGTGGGTTAATTGGTAGAGGGTATGGAAGATGTGTTTGTGGGATGCCAAGGTTAGTTGTGTTACCGTATTGGGTCCCAATTTGTTAACAACTGGTGGTGGGACAAGTGGGTGACTAGTATCGTAGTGTTGCCTGGCACTTGTTACATGTGAAGTGTGCAGTGACTAGCTGTGCGCATGTAAGATGAGGGAGAGAGGTATGGGTTTG